>JAMKCH010025900.1:0-18026 GCA_023653785.1 Ophioderma brevispina
AACACAAATCACCACGGCATTTCATGTCATGGTTTTTAAACTCTTCCGTAAAAAACACAGCTAATTTTTGGATGTTTTACGGTCCTGTCGGTTTGTGAAGATCTGTATGCCATATTAGGTTTCAAATAAAAGGTAAGTGTCTTTACCATTGGATACGACTACATTAAATTTTGATTTTCTGGAGAAGTATGCCCTCGGTGTATGAAAATTGGCGTATAGTTTACAGGCTCGAAACAGGTAGAAAATGGCACGGTCGCTATTAAGGGTCTCCTATCGAAAACGAATCCGAAGACCCCCCATACATTTAAACTATGTTAAAGTTTCATCGATTTTCAATCCATGGTGATATATAACTTGTATGCCAAATATTGCCGCTTGAGTTGGAATCATCGCTTTCACACAGGTATATTTGTGGGTGTATTTCATGTGCAAGTTATTTACATGGGTGGCGCCCCTTATGGTAGGCCTATAGGTGCCAAGCATAGAGCTGGAATATTAAACCAAGGGGGGAATCGCGCGTGTTATGGAATAGCCCAAGCCGTAACCGTTTTCTCTCACACACAGCGCGCCGAGGTTGTTGCTCTGCGTATCAACGTGCGTGTCGTCACTGTTGATGCGCAAGCACACGCATATAAATCTGTGCGTCACGCGGTATGTACCATGTTTCATTTTTCCCCCTCCAATGTTCCATTGTCCTGATCGCCGATTTTTCTGCAATATTAGGGCTAAACCAATCGATTGAAGAAACTAGGCTTCTAAAAGTTCCCTGCATTCCTAATGCAGAAAAGTCTCCCAGTGACCCCTTTAATTTTGCTTAGGAAAAAGAGATATTTGAAGTCCGTGAGATAGCATGTGGCTCATTTTGTTTGTGTGTTTTCACGCCCCACTAAGTGTTGACGAACGTAAAATCTCGCGTGTCTCATAAATATGCCTAAGACTTTCCAAATACGACGATACGTAAACCAATTAGGTGGTGCCAAAACTATGTAATGAAGTGCGTATGCTCAGTCATTATAATACTTTTGGGCACCAGATTGTAGTACGGGACTCCGTTTCGGGAGAATCTTTACGGGTCTGGGTTATATTTAACTATCGCTTGGTGCAGTCAAACCGCGTGGTCACCATTCAACCAACCACCAACCTAGTCCTGAGTCCCTGGCCCTCCTTCGCAACTACAAACCATGGCGGCTCAAGATTGTCGGTTTGCAGCACATTGTAACCGCCGTGCGTATATTAGAGGCTGAGGATTCAGCTACAACCAACCTATTTCAATGGGAGGACAATTGGGGAGCGAATTATTTGGTGGTGTGCGCCCTAAATAAATTCTGGAAGCCCGTCATCCGTGGTACTGTCAAAAAATGGCCACGGCCCGGCGCGATATTCAGTTTGACTGGGTACCTTCACTTTTATCGTCAATTTTCTTTCTATTCCTTCAATCCACAAGTGATTCTGGATAACAGCGGACCTCGCAGACATCTGAGAGATTGTGTTCACGGCAAGCTAGTTTGTGAGTATCACAGCATAAATAATAATGCTTTATGGGCCGGCCCTAGTATGCGAGTTCATCAAGCCTCAGGCTCAAGCTAGTCCGAGGTTCAGGTTGCTCTGTTCGCAAGTCAACCCTAACTAAACGAGCAAATCAGATCAGACGCATTCTTTGTAAGTCGGAAGACGTTTCCGGTATGGACCGTCGCTCTATTTTAGGTTTGCAGAAAGAGTGTACTTAAACATGTCGCAGTCAAGCAATTGTACTGAATTCACAATAATACAACTTAAGATCAAATACTGACCCAAGTTGTTTGCTAACCGTCCTTATAATACAACACTCCCATAACAAAAGTTGATTTGCAAAAAAGGCTTAGAAATAAACAATATACTCTACAATTTGCTTTCACATGTTTGAGGTAATGCACTAATGAGCGTAGTATTGCCGCTTTGTCACTGTTTTTGGAACTATACAATTATATTGGAAGAATTTCCCTGAATTTTTATCTCAAAGAACCCGAATTTAATCATTATGAATATTTATTCAATCTATTATGATAAAGACCTTCTGAGGTAAGTGTGTGCTTGTTTTACGAAGCGAGGATTATATTAAACACTTTTTATTAGCTCCGAAAAACAGCGATATTTGCGAAACCTTTTGCTTCGGAGCCTATTCATTTTACACTCATTGCAAACTGCTACAGGTTTTGATACGGAAGTGCTTCTACCGTGATGCGAGTACGCCAAATTAAAAACGTCATCACGGTTCCTTTTACTAGGTTGCTCTCTGCCAGGCACTCCATATTGGGTGGTGGTCATGTACTAGGTCGAGCATGAATTATATAGCTATTGCAGGGTCCATCCCTCACGAATTTTAAAACTGACATTTACTACATCACCTTGACTACAATCATACCTAATGTCACTTATTCTTAAAGTCTTAAAAATCTTATTTCTACCGGATGTTGCAGTTCATGTCAGTGTAACTTACGAGGATGTTTGGGGCGTCCATAACTGGTGCAAAATGAAGAAAATTTAAGGCCTAAAGTATACTAAAATTGCCATTACTAAAATTCCACATCGAAAACTGCGAAACCTTTTTCATAATACCCTCCCGGAATTGCTTTTTCTTGGTCCTATAATTATTTATACGTGATAATAACACCCAGGGAGTCGAATATACCAAATAGGAGGTCGGTAAGTGAAGTATTTTAAAACTTTTTTTCCCTTCCCCCAACGGTTGTTTCCGTTCGGAAAAACCACCCCGGATTATACTAGTACTCTAATTCGTAGCCCCGTGCTTCGCCCGGGCTACGACGTGTTCGAGCTAGCCTCATCTAGGAATGACCACATGCCAGCAGGTGAGGCAGCTTCAAAAATCTAAACCATAGACAATCCTATGCTTAGAAGGGCCCTGCCTGCGCGGTTTGAGCACGCAGTGAGGCATGATAATTTCGCTTGTTATTTTCGAACCGTTTACAAAGCGCCACGCAGCACGCATAAGAGAACACACGTCGCTAAACTCATCATGCGCGATTCAAGGGCTGTACGCGATGAATTTGGGCGATGACGCACACCTATCCCTGAAGGTGGTAAAGAGCTAAAGGAGTAAACAAAGCGAGACAGGAAGAAAATTGGGAAGAAATGAAACTGTAAAAAGAAGGGGAGCTATGGGGAAAGGGAAAAAAGCGAATTTGCATAACACTGGTATCAATGGACACGCTTGGAAACCAGGTTTGAGACATGACAGTGTCTTGTTAGGCACAAATCACGTTTCTCTACACGGATATAATACAGAAGACGGTCATAGTCATACAAGTCACGCATGCAAGCCTCTTCCGTTTCAAAGGGAAGGGTCGTTATTTACGCCAGGGTGATTGGAGGAGTTGAAGGCTATCCACCACTTACCCTCTATAGGCCTATACGGGGAATAAGAAAACAAAAACCGTAAGCGAGAGAGGGGTATGAAAGTTTCAACAGGGAGAGGGAGGAATATGAACTTTTAAATGGATACATTTCATAAAATCAGGGAAGTTCAGGGGATGGGAAATTTTTGAACGGAAGCGAAGGGAGAATGCGTAATTTTTCGCCCATAAAAGTTGAAATCCTCAAAATCCCACCGCTTATAAGACGTGTATTTGAAGCCAATTTTTAACTCGGTATGACTTGATGGAAGACACCTTTGTGGCTTATGGTGTTTGTGTGTATTATTCATGCAGTGAAAAAGCTAGTCACTGATTGGTCAATATAAAGGCTTGTATATTGAGTACAGAATTTAAATAATAATAATAGCAGAGATTTATATAGCGCCTTATGCTATTGGCCTCTAAGCGCTTTCACAAATGGCCGCTGATCACTGTGGCCCAACCATATCATAAACCCAGGGGGTGTTTTGAGTCAATCCCACAATGCACCAGTTTTGGGAAATTTCACCTCAATAGGGTCATGTGATCCCATAAAATCCTATTCTTAACACATAAAAATCCTGACTTTAATACTCATTTTAGCCCACAAAGCATTAGTACTTAGGGAATTTTAGCATGATTATGAAATGTCTATTGGTTCTTTAACTTTTGGAACACTTTTTATCCCTAAGTACTGACATGTGTTTAGTAAACTACAGTATAGGCACATTGCTATGCATCATGGGATTGATTCAAAACACCCTCTGCCATAAACCATTTAGCATCATTTCAAGGGATGCAGCAGATCGGGATCAGCGCTTTCCCATATCAGCAAACATACATCGAGACAACCATCCCCTAAATTTATACCCTATATTGTTTATCAAAATGAAAACAAAACAACAAAAACAAAAGCCTTATACGATTTGGCATGCTTTGCTTAATTTCGAACATGCATCACTATCAGTGATATGCTAAATCCGAAAATAAAAATAAAAATCATCAAAAAATAAGATTTTTGCATGTCTGTAACAAGTACAGATGTCCTGCAAATCATATAAGACTAGAAGCAAACAAATAAGAACAAAATCGGATATTATAGTCATTACTCTCCGTATAGGAACACCTATTACAACACCTAAATGAATGGAAATTCATATCTTGGAATACTGACATGTTTTTCCCCTTTTCTGTCAATTCTTCAGTTGGAAAAAGTACTTAATGAAATTCTACAAACATGTCCTTCACTTTTAAGTTATTCCTGCAACTTTTAATTATTTTTAACCCTTTCTCTGTGTCTTAAGAAAAAAAAACTTCTGGACTAAACCCAGCAGAAAAAGGATAAAATTTAGCACTTCCTTGTTGTATTGAATGGAAAAACTAAATGCTGCAAACACATGCGTGAGCGTCAGACATGTTCACGATTTAATCAGCGTAACGGAGCAACAGCGTAACGCGAACATTTCGCCAAGTGACACTACGCATCCAGCTCATGAATAATCATTGGAGGAAATTTTTTCCTCCATCTATACAGGGGGTATAGGAGGGGCTTAGTGCGCAACCAAGTGCGTCGTGCTTCGTTCGATTTGGTTACGGGCCGATCTAGCGCTTCGCGCTATCTATGATCTAAACTCACAAAAGTTGTGACCGTACACTCATTCTTACTGTGTAATCCTATGTGAAAATCAACAAATTTTGTTTTTGGACTATAGATCCCAAAGACAATGGGAAAAAAGAACATATGTCTAATCTTTGATACTTAGGCCAAGTAAAAAAATATACTAGTTTCTCGTCCTCCCGCGCCGCATGCGTTTTTGGTGCCGCATCAAAAAAAGTTTTTTTTTCTTTTTATTTCTGTTTTTTTCTTCTCGAAAATTCATCGAAAATCGGGAGTAAGTAAAGTCGGTACAATTCACATTTAGTTCGCTAAATTGTTCTCTTATGCAGTCTATTTATGCGTACGTCAGCACAGTTAGAGTCTATGACGCCTGTAATAAAAGTCTATGAATATTGAAATCTCCCTTGTGGAACGTACTCTCTTTCACAGTCGTATTTTATTTTATTAATTTAGCAGTCTATTTATGCGTACGTCAGCACAGTTAGAGTCTATGACGCCTGTAATAAAAGTCTATGAATATTGAAATCTCCCTTGTGGAATGTACTCTCTTTTTACAGTCGATATTTTATTTTATTAATTTAGCCCCCGTGTATCGCCACTAAAAACGTTGCACCAAAATAAAAAATAACGACTGGAAATAACGACTATCAATGTACTTCCTGGTTTCTGAGAATGTTTAGAGCCGCCATTTTTAAATACAGCTGTCTTTCAGAAACGGGAAAATACCCACGGAAATCGCGTTCAATCACTGTCATCTGCGTGAAATAGGCCATTATCTTCTTCAGATTAAGACCAAAATTCATCGTTTGTGAGCTAAAACCAACAGATGTGTTTAGATTTTTGCAAGTACATCGGTACTAAGAAGTAGAAGATGGTTTTCGTGTGTGTGTGTGCATACGAGTGCCGAATGGAAAGAAAGAAGGGAGAAAACATTAAAACATGACTGTACAGTATGCAAAATGTCTTGTTTAACTTTCTATATTGTGTTTAATTTATTAAGGCCACATTGTTCAAGGTTAAAAGTTAGTAGGAGAATTGCCTTTTGGAAGCAAAAACATACCTGTGATGTCTGAAGAAAAATAAGTCAAATTTTGGGAAGCTTTGTTGCCTTTTGGAAAGGACCATCCGCCATCTTGGATCAGCAATTAAAAAAAAAACCAAAACTGCCCTCCTCCTCCTTTTTTCAAAAAGTTAGGACGAGAAACAAGTTTTTTTTTTACTTGGCCTTATGTTACCATGTTATGATAGGTATGATCATCCAACATTATTTATGATATTAGATATTTTTAGTTGAAAGTGCTTTCACTGATATGCAAAGATAATTGCTTCACGTAAAAAATGAGGGGTCAATCGTGACTGTAGGTTGTTATTGAGCCAAGTTATGGGCAAAAGTTTGTCTCGCAGATTTGCTCCAAAAATGTGACCGTCATTGCAGATTGCTATGGTGAAAAAAATGAAAATGTAGCCCTGAGTACCTGTTTTATTGGACTTGTTTGCCAAATTTCTAAAAAGCGCTTCTAGGTGGGTGGAAAGAGCAATTAGTTATTAGTTTTTAACAACTGAGACATGTGGGAATATTAAAACACAATTTTAGCCTAAATCATTCACAGAAGCATAGTTTTCCAACCTGGGTCACAACTTTTTGGGATGTATAGCGCCACCACGCAAAGCCCAATGGGCATACCTAGTTATGATAACTAGATGTTATGGAATAAAAGCGCATTTTTGTAAATTGACCCTCCGTTTGTCAAAATAAGCCTATAAATACATTTTTGTACAGCAAGGCATTGACACTGCCCGGTCACAAAATTTTGAACTAATCTGGCAACATACATTTGTCCATAACTCGGCCAATTTTTGCACGACAGACATGAGTGACCCCTCATTTTTAAGTTAAATAATTATCTTTTCAATGAAAACAATTTTAGTTAGAAATTTCCAACTCAAAATTTTCTTGGTTAACCCTACTCAAGCCTCACCGCGTGCACCGTCGCATTTTCTACAAGCGGTTAAAAGACCGCACCGCGGCCTTTGTAAGCCCAACAATAGGGGACTGTCAATCAGCAATTGGGACCCATCCCACCGTTATATGTAAATGTCGTAGCACTGACTGCAGTCACATGCTCAGTGGGCTGGTACACCGCACCGCGGCCTCCACATGACAGTGATAGCACTGACTGCAGTCATCCCGGCAGTCATTTGCCCGTACCGCGGCTACAATAAAGATGGCCTAAATATATCGTTAATTTTGAAAGCCTGAATTTACATTTTCAAATGTCAGTATGTCTCCCATAGGATTTTGTTTTGTTGTAGTAATGACTGCAGTCATCCCGTCTGTCATTGCCCGTACCGCGGCTACAATAAAGATGGCCTAAATATATCGTTAATTTTGAAAGCCTGAATTTACATTTTCAAATGTCAGTATGTCTCCCATAGGATTTTGTTTTGTTGTAGTAGGCCTACTTCTATAAATACGGAAAGGAGAACCCGAAGTGATTTGCCTAATAATGAGGAATTGCCACTACACTGGTAAAATAATCCATCCCGCAAACTCGCGTTAAAAACAAGCACAAACCTGGCATGGTGAGGAAATTTTCGGCATAGGCCAATTTTAGCTATTTAACGCCTTTCCCCAATGACATGAGCCTTCGCTATCATGGATAAAAACTATATCTTTGCAACAGGGACAGACAGATAAGTGGCCTATAGATGGGGATACATGGTGGCAATCCCACAAATCATATTAAATACAGTATAGTCCTATCACACTGGCATAATCAAATATGATTTACTTTCAGCACATTCATTGATTTTATCCTAATGACAGAGCAACAATAATGGGTCCCATAACATTAGCAATTTTCTTAATGTCAACATATTTTTACGAAAATTTACTGAATTCCCTAATTTACTGGTTAATATGTTATATACATGTTATGACATATAGTGAAGATAATTTGAATGGGTTCTCAAAAACTTTGACAATTTTCATAACATTACTTTAATATTTCCGTCAATTTTGACGGAAAAAATCTACCATTCAAAAATGACGTTTCTAAAAATGTTCTCAAGCATATTTTCAAGGAATTCCTTATTGTGATTAACATATATGTGTAATCCATATTGGTCCATGATTACATAATTTTGGGGGGAAAAAAGTCAATACCATTGGTTTTCTGGAGGGGGACAAACAGACAGTGCTATTGTTACTGTCATCCGTCAGTACGCAATGTAACAATAGCAATATTTATTAGTACTTGGGAATAACGCAATAGGTTTATCAGTTGCCTTTATCGTTTTCTGTAAAGGGACAGTCAATTTGGATAACTTAAAACAAAAAAATATGAATATGGTATGTATAAATAAGGAAATAACATTAAATTTTTCTTTTGCTTTGTTACCTCGTCTCAATATTTTGCAGTAACAATAGCATTTTCAACTCTCGCGGGAACAAACAGCCAGTCCCGAGATCGATCAACATCTATCAATTTCCATCATGGCTGGTGGTCGGTCATGTAATGTAACGGCAGACACTGCGAAAATTGAATGAAGATTGTTTCTTTTTTTTATAATCTGGTACCTAAATCATTCCGTCAATAATATTACAAGTAACAATAGCACTGAATGGTGCAGTCTATGGGCCACGAAACCTGAGCGTGTGTGTAGAAATTCAGTGTAATTGTGCTTGTTTGTATTCACGATAGATGATCATGCATGGATACATATACTGTATAGATTACGCGTGCACTATGTTGTCGCAGTGGGCGCCAGGGCTCGCGATAGCTTGTTTAGGATAGCAGTTTGCTACACATTTTCTGCCATTTGCTATGCAATTTAAGATTGTGTAACAATTTTTCCCCATATGTTTGCAACTATCAATTGATCAAAGCAAGGCTTTGCAAAAATGGCTACACAAATAAACATCACTAGCTCTAGCGCTGCAATGGCTCATCCATTTTGATTGTACTTTACGCCAACGTTACTAATTATTTGACGGAAGTTGTTTAATCGTGACAGAATTTGGATGAGGCCCTGCTAAAGTTATTATCTTTGATGGCAATGGTGCTAATGTTATGATATATTGTGCACCTATAGCAAGATACCAAATATGGCAGTTTCAAACCGTGGCTACTATAGATAATTGGTTAAAAAAGTTACACAAGGGGAGGAGTGCTATGTTTTCCATTATTTCGCATGTAATCCTTTCCTTTACAAGTCACTTACAGTATTGTTTTCACTTTTAAAAGATTTCTTAAAAAAAAAAATATTACATTATGATTTTACCATGGCAAAATCTTGCGGCTATTTGTAAGTATTACACGCCATATTTACCAATCTGCAATACTTTGTTCTAATTTTAAAATGTTACACATTTCCTATATACTCCAATGGTATTCTCAAACTAATATCGTATCGTGGAAATAATTAAATGGAAAAAGTTATATTTTTTCACCTTAAATTGAAAGTAGGGGTGCCTATGGAAAAGTTAGACTAGTTACATTAACACATTAATAGAATATTTTTTCCCCCTTGTGGTGGTTTCTGGTCCCATTATGTGCTTTCTGTCATATGCTCCCAAGTCCTATAATGAGAAAGAAAAAGAATGGGGAAAAAATACAAAAAAAAAAAAAAGCAACAGAAAGAAAAAAGAAACGGAAAGAAGAAACGGAAAGAGAGAGAGAGGGAGGAGGGAAAGAGGGAGGGAGCGAGAATTGCGGGAATTAAAAAAAGGAGAAAAACAAAGATTGAAAAAATAAAGAAGAAGAAAAAAAGAAAAGTGAGAAAGAAGAACTAGAAAAGAAACAAAAGACAAAAGATAGATTTTTTAATGATTGCATTTGTTTATAAATGTGTTTTTACTTGTTGTTCTAGTCTATTCATTCTTTTTTCAAACACGGCATGACTCGGCCTACATCTACACCCGTCTGCCCCCGTCTGCATACGAGATTCCCTTCCCGGCCTCACACAACATTGGTTTCACACTTACATGCGCACCCACACCAATGACAGTGTCATCGATTTCGATTAGGAGGAGCTGATCAAACCGACTGATCAATTAGCTCAATAGGGATTGTGGAAGCGATATTCTCTTGATTGACAGTCCCCCTATGTGTGAGCTTACAAAGGGCCCGTGGTTGCGTCTTTACCGCTTGTCAGTTTGAATTCATTTTAATAATAGCAGAGAGGTATATAGCGCCTTCCTTATGCTATTGGCCTCTAAGCGTTTCACAAATGGTCGCTGATCACTGTGGCCCCAAAACCATACCATAAAACCATTTCTAGCATCATTTCAAGGGATGCAGCAGATCGGGATGGATCAGCGCTTTCCCTTATCAGCAAAAACATACATCAAGATAACCATCGCAGCCGGACCAAGCTTCCCAAATATCGCCATGGGGATAAATCGGGACAACGAAGCGGTTAATTTCTTGTCCAGGGAAATTACAAGACAGCGAATCTCAAGGGCTCGAAACGCATTGATTCTACGCATGGATGAGAATACACTGGAGTCGAGCCGCTTACCTGATTGAGGAGCTATGAATGGAAGCAAAAACAGTAAAGTCACCACCATTGCTTCCATGGAAAGAAATCCAAAATCGCAAAGACACCATGGAGACTTTAAAAGTTTCCATGGAGACTTTAAAAGTATCCATGGAAACTTTTAAAGTGTCCATGGAAACTTTTAAAGTCTCCATGGAGACTTTAAAAGTTTCCATGGATAGAATACAAAAATCTCAAAGTCACCACAGATAATAAATCAATATACCCATGGAAAAGTCATTTAAGAGATTAAGAGAATTACAAGCTAGTCCTATTGTCAGTAGAAGGAATACTAAGAACCGGATGTGCAATCGATATTGAGCCAAGCCTCTGAAATCTGAATGCATCCTAATTTGTATATCAAGTACAATGCCAATGGTGTGTGAAATAAAATTTCAAATTGGTTAGGCGCACACCAATTAACTGCCTGGACAATTGCCTATGAATGTGGAAAGTAATGAGTGATATTTAAAATTTTGAAACTAATAATGTCAGACTTTACACTCAGATTAGACATAATAAACATGTTAATTCCTATTTTTGAACATACTAAAGTTTGAGACCAATTGGGATCAGCTATACTGTTAAGCAGTATAATCATGAAGTTAATTATATCATGGAGTTATTATAATAACTACATGATTATATGCTATAATTGATTTGTAATTCACAAATACAGCTCCCTGGAATTTTGCCGCCTAACCGAGTATATTGAGTCACGATACCGGCCACATTTGTGAAACCGGCGTCACCTCTATCTCCTTTGTTTATCTAGAATTAAGGAGAATGTATAAGTCAGTTGAGAATGCAAAATCTTAAAATACTACAAAGATTCGAGAGACTAAAGTAGTATTCATATGTGACAATCGTTTTTGCATAAAACAGTATATTGAAATGTACAAAGCACGTTGTACATGTAGGATTACCAACTCCAAGTAAATTATAGGAGTTACATTTAAGAATAGCCAAGTATACATATCAAATTAAGATATTTCGTCATAGTTTCTATAGAACGACGATTAACAAAGGACACAAAGATCTGAGAAGATATAGCAGCACATCATCAATTTCAAGTTCGGTAATGCGACATACGCTATTTTAGGACCACTGACTTTCTTGCCATACGCTGCTCTATATAATGCGTCCCCAGAGAATGGTTCTTGGCGATGGGAGTCGCTGGCCTTTGCCCGGCCGGGCTGATGGCCTCGTGATAGCGGATGTATTCTAACTTCAGTTTACGCACATGATTCTACGCACATGTAACCTTATGCAACAATCACTTTTAAGGTGGTCTAAGATAGGACTACTTTCCAAAAATGTTATGTGTTCCACAGTATTGGAAATACGATCATTAACAGGTAATTCAAGATAGAATTTTCCTCCCAAAATTACTCAATTTAGTTCCATTGCCTTGGAAAACCAATTTCTGGACCTTTCTTTTATTTGATTTGAGATCAATTTCAGACTAAAAGCAGGTGCCGTCCAGGGCCCGTCATTCTTTTAATTTTAATAATACTTCTAAATACTAATGTTATTGGGTCCAACACACAATTCGATACGAATATATTCAACTTTCAATGCTACACGCCACATAAGTCTGCGCCTTGAACGTAATTCTTGTGATATTACTGCCCCCGTTATTGTCATATATAGTGAACTGATTTGACAAAGCAATTTTTAAAAGCGACTGGTATTGAAGAATACCGTGGAAACTTTTCTAAAAGTCTAAAGTCTCCATGGGGAGAATGCAAAAATGGCAACGTTTCCATGGAAAGTATTCAGAAATTGCAAAGTGACCATGACATGTCAAATCGCATCAAAGCGTAATAAACGAGTTATAAACGAGTTATAAACTCTAAGACAATCCAGTGGCCTTAATTTTTGTTAAGTTGTTACCGTGTAATAAACCATAGATCTACCCGACATTATTAGTTGTGTATGATCTCTGAAAGGAATGCTGCACTTACAATTGGCGCATTCGTTCCTAATTCCGTAATTAGGTGTAAGACTCTGATCCGTTTAATTGGTTTTTTTTTCTCGCATTGTAATACTTTTGAATTCCTTAAATGGAAATTAAAATTGACTTGTTAGAGCCTATTCATCCCGATTATTATTTTTGCAAATATTTTCTTTAATTATCTTAAAAGATAAAGTACATAGTAAAGTCCAAAATGATATAGGACTGTGGCACCTTTGTATGCAATCTTACAGTAAACAAACCCGAAATAAATAAAACGCATTACATCAGTAACAAAAAAAATTATGAAAGAAAAATTCGGCATTCAAATACTAATGTATTAATGTCATTATATTTGTGATAATCAATATCTAAAGGATCTGTGAACTTAAATAGTAATGATAATATTACTCAAAGTTGAATCACAAATAAATAGGGAACAACAATTATTATTACCAATAAAAAATATTACAAAATAATACGTAATACAGAAACCCATATAAAGAAGATCCCTGCTACAGCATGGACGGAAATAACAAACAGTACAATGGAAAAAATTAGTTAGTGTCGTATGTTTCCAAAATGGCCAACAAAATAATACATAGACAAAAATAAAATGATAAACCAGAACAACATCGTGGAATCATCCGGAAGTTACAGTTAGCATGTACGGTACACAGTAAAGTAATGATATAAAGTATCAGAAGTATATCTCCATATAAGTTTTCGAAAATGTAACGAACTGGCCAACATGACATGGCATGTTTATATTGTGTAAGATTTGTAAGAAGTTGAACCAGAACTGTTTTAATAATAAACTTATCTCAAAAAGAGAAATCCTTCGGTTCCAGCCGAGTTTGAAAAGTATCCAATTTTGAGGAAAAGACACTTTATATAAAACAAAATTTACGTTATTATGAAGGCATTATTTATAAAAAAGAGTCACAGTAATACGATGTTACAATCGTACCGTTCTTATCCAATAAACTTTTTTAATCCAATACATTTTTTTTTTTCTCGGAACCATTTTGTAAGCGACTGCGTTTAAAAGCTACCATGGAAAATATTCTAAAAGTCGAAAGTCTCAATGGAGCGAGAATGAAAAAATAGAAAAGTTTCCATGAAAGATTCAGGAAATTGCATAGTAATTTTTTCCATCAAAGAGTAATATACATGTTATGAATTCTTAAGACAAACCAGAAACCTTAATATTAATTTGTTAAGTTCTCACAAGCCATAAGGCAGACCCGAAATAATTAGCTATTGTATATAGCCAAATTCGTATATAATAATCTTTGAAAGGAATACCGTACTTACAATAGTTGCAATCATTCGTAATTCCGTATTAAGTTTAAAGCTCCGATCCAGGGGGTTAATTTTTCTGTTGCAGAATGTATAGAATCTCTAAATGGAATTGAAATGACTTTCTTTTACACTGCTAAGGATTAAAAAACCGATGTTCATCTAGATCTGATCCGTTTAGGACCAACAAAAGAACTCGCAAAAAAATAGGCTTGCAAACGACTAAATTAAAGACACCATAGGCATATCTGATCTTGATTTCCATTGTAAAATTCACCCCCTATAGGGCCAACGTGTGTACATAATTGGTATTTTTTTTTTTTTTAAAATGAACAAATTAATTAATGAACAGTTAAAACTCAGTCTATAATACTTGCTGCGTTTATACTGACATCGTTTACTGAAAAGTTTACTGCTCTTGTCAGTGCGTTTATTTTATGCTGAAGATATCCTGCAAGAGGCCTAATGCTTATATTTCACGTTCAAAATAAAGAAACAGACGGAAATTACAACAAGTTACCGTCAGTCTGGTATAGTTTGTACAGGACAGGTAGGCCTGTGTGTTCACTTAAATACACGTTCCCGTGTTCGCTGTCAATGGTAAGATGGTATTTTGTCTATGGAATCGTTTATTTATGCATGGAGACTTTGCGATTTTTGCAAAAGTTCCATGGAAAGCTCAAAGTCACCACGTATTACCGCCCCGGCGGATTGTATCCGGGGTTCATGGAGACTTCGTTTTTGAAAAGTTTTCATGGAATATTTTATGTCCCCATGGAGACTTTGCCATTTTTGATTTTTCTCCATGGAATCTCTCATGCGAGACTATGCAAATGAATGTACGGATGCTACCTGGAGCGAGCATCTGTCCTCAAGATATTTTGTCTTCCTGGTGAAGGTTTGGTGTATTCTGGAATTGGGGTGCTAGCTTATCACTGCCTTATAGCAACCGCGCTCTATTTATGTGGGTGGTGTTGTTCTTAACTGTTCTCACATTCGAAACCATTTTGCCAATATAGGGCTGTCACGCTGAGGTCACAGTTCGGGCCATTTGAGGGTGAATGGGAAGTTTTTAGAGCGGCCATTTGTGGTGATGATTCCCATAGGCGCCGTAGTAACCAACTGGCATATAAAATGCGCCAAATTTTTACATGACGTGATAGCAGGGTCGAGACTGGAATGGTAGCCGCTACACAGATCGAATATCTGTGGTAGTGTAATATAATCCTCTACCACAGACGATAGGTAATTGAATTGCGCTGTGACCGAGTTACACACAAAATTACATACCTGATTTTCCTGGTTGGTGGACTACTGTTTCCCTTCTTCAAAGTAGCATCATTATTTTACCAAATCCGTGAGACAGTACTAGACACAATTGTAACTTTCAAAAATGTTCACGAAGACTTCAACAATTGAAAGCTCTTTTTGAAAAAAAAAAAAGAAAGCAATAACTCGATCGTTTCACTCAAGACATACTCAGTGGTTTGTTGATAACACTCTTTAACACAAATGACACGAGGTCATTTTAACATTCCCGACTATTTGGAAATCATTGCGCGCGTTAAACTTCATCAAATGGTGAAATATGGAAGTGTTACATCATAAAAGGCACATAAAAAATTGCAAATGGTTAATACGCCATTCATATTTTATTAATTTTCAATGAAGAAAATGATTGTTAAAATAATAATCGATAAGAAAGAAGTATTTTTTATTGGATATAATAAATAGTCCTATTGCTATCACGTAAGAATCTAGGTGTTGCGTTGCTTAACCCCTACTAGTTTTTTAATCAAATTTCATAATTGATGGATTATTGTGCATGAGAGCGGCGTGTTTTATTATATGTCGGCTCTTATGTGCGCAAATAGGCGGCCGTTTTAGGTCCGTTTCCCCCAAAATTCGGCAAATTGTTCTGGAGGGGTAGTGGGCGTTTCGCCGTAGGTTTTATTTTTGGAATTTTGTGACGGGAGGCAATTGGGTGACTTGGGTATCTTTTTGTCAAGTTTGGGACATCTCTGATGCCATGCTTGTCGTCTTTTCTT
Organism: Ophioderma brevispina; assembly: GCA_023653785.1. Lineage (NCBI taxonomy): Eukaryota > Metazoa > Echinodermata > Ophiuroidea > Amphilepidida > Ophiodermatidae > Ophioderma > Ophioderma brevispina. The sequence goes on from JAMKCH010025900.1 coordinate 15,856, forward strand.
ACTGAATGAGTGGTTTATGGTGCACTATTAACCGTCTAGTGGGGTTCTTCGGGCGAAAATGAAATGGTTGATGTGGTACCAAACTTACCATGATCTACCAAAGGGCTTACCAGGGACTGAGGTCTCAAAACACAATGTGCCTAGTTCATTTGACTTGGGTAGATTTAGTGTAAACAAATTCCCCTGGATGGACGGTCGCCTGACTACTTATAGAGATGAACACAAAGAAGAAGGTGTTTTCACTTGAGATCAGCATTCAGTTATGTTAATAAATCGGGTATTTGCAACCAAGTCTCAAAGAATTTTCAGCAAAGTAGAATGTGGCATTACTTTGAAAGCAAAACTTCAAAAAAATATTTAAGGTCCTTACCTGTAGCAAATTTGTTATCGGGGTATCGTCCTTTGCAGAAGGCAAGGCCTTGTTTCCCATATATGGCATTATATGACTATGAATGTGTTTATGGTATCTGATGGTTGAAAAGTTGGGGTTGTGGTTGTGGTTTCGACGGCAAAGTTTAGAAATTTTAGTTTATGTATATTGGATTATTTTTTGGAGGTCTTGAGAAACAATTTTGGTTGTTACGCTGAGAAACCTTATTGGTTGTCATATAAAGTCTTGTTGCTGTTTTCAGATAAATGGACATTGCTGCGACAATGTATACCATATGCCAGCTTGGGCGGTCCTCTAAACGATGGTTTTTGTAACACGACGTGACAGTTTTAGGCACTTGAAACGGTTGAAAAACCAGTTTGGAATTTATAAGTGATCCTTGAAAGTTGAAGGCACTTTAATGATTAAGGTTTTCTAGATATAAATATTCGATCCTATAAAATGATAAACAAACCAGACGGGTATTCACTTGCGACAGCGGTTGGCATACTTCGAATATTTTTAATAACCCTTACACTGGGAACTATATTCTATTGTGAGTTGGGACGACAAACACGTAAATAAGTAGTAATAAAGTATACTTTATATGATCATCTACTTTATTGGAAACATAAATAAGTTACTTTATTTTCACTTTAGTATACTTGCTGGGAAAACAAATGGGGGAGGAGATATCATAAAGTTACAAATAAAGTAGTAATAAAAGTTACTTATTTATGTTCCAAAATAAAGTAGATTGATCATATAACAGTATACCTAAAGTATACTTATTACTATTTATTTTTTTTTCCAGGGACCAGTATCACATATACTTTATCATAATTTAATTTTTGTCCGAGAAAGAATACTTCTATGATAAAGTATCACTTTTAATGAGAGGCACTTATACAGACCTATAAGTATACTTTTATGAATCGACTGTTTTGATAGTATACATAAGTAGAAATACAGTATACTTTATTTATGTTCTCAATAAAGTAGATGGTCATATAACGTATACATAAAGTACACTTAATTACTTCTCATTTTTTCCCAGCGGCATATACATAATACTTTATCATAAAGATATTTTGTCGTATAAGCATACTTATATTATAAAGTATACTTTATGAGGGCCTTATTGACAGACCATAAAGATACTTTCTTTATGAATCGGCCTGTTTGATAAGTATACATAAGTAGAAATAAAGTATACTCCTTCATTATGTTCCAAAAGTAGATGAGCATTAATATACATAAAGTAAGACTTTAATTACTATTTATTTTTTGCCAGCGCCAGTATAACATAATACTTAACTTCATAAAGTATATTTTGTCGATAAAGAATACCTTTATCATAAAGTATACTTTATGAGAGGCCTTATGACAGACCTATAAAGTATCACTTTAGTGAATCGGCCTGTTGTAAGTATACATAAAGTAGCACTTAAATTATACTTTATTTATGTTCCAATAAAGGTAGATCTCATATAACGTATACATAAAGTATACTATATTACTACTTTATTTTCAGCGACAGTATACGTAATACCTTTATTCATAACGTATATTTGTCGAATTTAAAGAATACTTGATGATTAAAGCTATACTTTTCTGACAGGGCCTATAAAGTATACTCTGTCGATTTTTATAATTAATAATAATTAATAATAATTGGCTTTTATTTAAGCGCCCACTTCATCAAGATCACAGCGCGTTGCCTATTATTATTACGCTGCCGACAGGAAATAGTTTCACAATAATTTCGCTTCATCTAGGCCGGCAGCTGGCCAAGCGCCAC
>JAMKCH010025901.1:0-18612 GCA_023653785.1 Ophioderma brevispina
TATCTGTCTGGCCAGGCTAATTTAAGAATCCCGGTTGTAGTTAGAGAAATTATTATACTAGCGCTATAGCTTTAAGTTTTGGTTCATTAAACAGAATAGGGCTAAAATCAACCAGGACCAAATCTAAACATCAAAAAATACAATAAGAATATGACATGCACGTTCCACCCGTGCCGTGTACCACAAAACGTCATCATTGGTAATGAACCCAAGTGACTCGATCGGCCGAGTTGGTACTTCACGCGACGGTCGAGTGGTATTCCCACGGTCGAGTTGGGTGGTATCGGTCGAGCTGGTAAGACGGTCGACTTGGTTTGTCCGTGAGTTGGATGACGGTCGAATTGGTATCGGTCGAGTTGGGCAATCCGTCGAAGTGACTGTGGTACCTCTCTAGAATCGCTGCTCACATTATTATATAAAAAGTGCCTTCCCGATTTCTATGGAGATATCCTACTCTTTAAACAACCCACGCCATCTAATGATGCTGCTACAATAAACATGCTGGCTTCTAAGTCTTGGATCATTTATAAATGCCTAAGTCGAATTATACGAATAAAGATGTTGCGTGCGTTAATATATAACCGTAACCAGATTTTACCAATTGAACCTATACACCAAAGTGCGATGTAAACAATAAATCGGGTTAAAGTTGTTGAATGACGAATATTAACTACATCAAATAAGATCACCCGTAAAGACCCAATGTTGCATGTAGGCCGTAGCACAATAGCATACGAACACATAACATGAACGGACCTCGTGGCATCACTGTAAAAATGAAAATAGTCATATGTTCATTCATCATGTTTTCACTCAGCAAACCATCCCCGTATCTCCCCTTCGCCATTAAAGGCCCTGCCACGATTGAGTTTTGCGAAACACCCAGCAAAAGAAACCGTTCTTGCTATTATACTAGCTCCCTCTATAGCCGATATGAATGATAACAACACATTCTCTTAAATACAGTGAAAATGATATTTTAACATCTTGGTGCATCTAATATGATATCGTTACTTGTGCAATTTTGTGAACTGGTGTATGCGTCTCCATGTTGCAGCATATAGTCATCGGATTCGGAATTTATCCTTCTGTCTTTCCGTTATCCCAACTATATCTGGGCAGTCACACTATTTACGAGGAACATTAATCAAAACCAGTTAATAACCCATTTTTTTGAGAAGATTTTGTTGGATGACGGAATGTTTGGAACACTTGTGAAATTCAGATGTGTAATATGCTTTGAAAATAAACAGTTGGAAATGCAAATGCAAATCGAAAAGGACAATTGGCTTCGAACGCAAAAGTTAGGCACAGGAAGAAAAAAAAACAAGATAGGTTAGCAAAGATCGGAAGAGAAGAAAGGCAAGACAGATTTGGAATAAAAGGCACTAAACACAGGAACAGATGTCCAAATTACAAATGGACCCGAAAGAAAAAGAAGATAGGTTCAATGAGGAAAGAATGAAGTTGTCAGAAAATTGAAGCCCAAACCAAATTAGAACAAGAAAAGTTAGAAAGGGCACATCAGGCTCCCTCCTCACACTCAGGTTTTGAGCCACTAGGAAATCAATTATCTCAACATTTATGGAAACAGAAGTTGACCGTATTTTGCACTTCGAGAGATGGCGAAAGTAGAAGTGGCCTAAAGAGCAATGGACAACATTGCTTCATAACTGTTTTATTGGAAAGCTAGAGAGATCTACCGTCCCTATCATTGACATGCGGTGATTATGAGTAGTAAAGCAGTCTATTCTTAGGGCCTATGAATTAGTGCCTGAAGCGTATAGGCAAAAATTTCGGGGGAGTGCGAAAAAACTTGCAGATAAACTCATGTTGAGTTTGCTATAGTTCAGGAACACATGTTGATATGTTGGCTACTTCCAAGGAAGTTGAAACCAAGACCTTCAATCACTTAGGTAGTTGGTTTTTAATTGTCAATTCAAACAGTGCATTCATGCTGACATAAAAACTCATTTGATGAAACGCGATTCAAAGATTTGAAAAATGCAGCAACAATAGCAGATGATTACGCCCTCACCCATAAGTTGAGTTCCACAATAGTACGGTGGGCCTAATAAGTCAAGTCAGAATTACAGAGTTTAATTCAAATGGCCTTACCAAGTAGTCATTTCCAAAGTCATGGTACAATTAAAGGAAGGGAACCTCATTCAGGTTCCTCGTCCGGGGATAGGGTCCTTCTGTTACCAAAAGCCAAAGTCGGGAATGGTTTTAAGTCAGATGTACTTGCACATAGTGCAAGGATTCAGGTCATGTTATGGCAAGCTGTTGGAAGTGATGGGAAAGCATATGGCCCTGAGCAGAAGTCTGCTCCCACAGTTTGTGCTGTGTCCATTAGACCATAAGTTAGTTCCCAGGCTATTAAACAGAAAAAATGTTGAGTCTGAGACAGTTAGGGAAACTTTGAAACCATTTGTTTTGGAGGGTTCAGTGTCCTTGATGGTGACAAAGTTGTTCCAAACCCTATAAAGATCATGCGTGGTACGTGTGGCCCATCAGTAATTTTGGAGGGTTCTTGCCCTTTAGTGAAGTTAGGCAACAGGTGAGAATGCTTTGCTCCAAGGTATAGGCATGGATGTTATTAGTGTCCCCCTTCACAAGGTGAATTTGAAGTCTGAATTTGGTCTCAGGTACATCATAGTTGGAGAGGCCTGACTCTATACCCTAGTGTACTCCACAGAGGCCCTAAAGTGGATCAAAAAAGACCCACCCATAAGGGCTTTCGTGATGAAGTGTTTCAAACACCTCATCACGAAATTCGCGAAAGTCCTTATTTGCGACACATACATTCTGATTCTGGGTTCTCAATGTTGGCAGTAATGTTGTTGGCACAGTGTTACATTTTAGCTACATTTACTGTGAACGCCCAAATCATCGAATTATGCGCATTATGTAATTTTCATATTCCAAAAAAAATAAATTTCGCCAAAAATGTAATTTACGACTTTGTCGTTCGCATGACGGTTTGTCAAAATGATAAAAATAATACATATATTCCACTAAAAATACACCTTTGTAACGATCTCCATATAGGTGTATTAAACCAATCAAGTAAAATTTAAGAGAAATCTTATCCTCCAAATCTCCTCTGTCCCCTTTTTAATTTCAAGATTTTATGAGGCCTAAGGTTGACTCGTTTCTCTAGACTGACCTGATTCTTTTAAAAACAGGGAGTGTTTCCGTAGCCGTATACGTCTACCTAACCCCGGGGTTAGGTAGACGTATACGGCTATATAACAAAACGGGCTTTGGGTGGTTAGGTAGCCGTATACGGCTACGGAAGGCGGTCCACAGTGGATCGGTTATATAGCCGACACAGTCATGCGGACGAACGATCCATGCCATACTTCATATACGACCAGTGGAGTTCAACAAGTGATTTCACATATCAGGTGGCTCTTAAAAAAATCGAATTACTGATTTTTGCCCTGATGTAAAGCTTTCCATAAAAAATATCCCATCTCAATACTTCTCATTCGTATAGGAAAAAGGCAAAAAAAACAAAAATTACGAAATTCAGCCTGTTTTTAAACATTGAATATAAGCAATTTAGAAATAGGATTCGCACGGAGTTTTTGGACTTCCGATCCCTGTCCTATCCATTGTCCACCAAATAATTAACACAATAGAGTCCTTTATTAGTAAATCTGTAGCAATTGCACTCCCCGTCCATGGAATGTGTTATAAATAGAGTCCTGACTTAGTTGGTTTATCTCTAGTTAAACATTCTTCTAAACGAGAACCGTCCCTGGAAGCTCTTTTTCTTCTTCTGGTCAGTGGCATTATTCTAGTCCAATGCATAGTCCAATAAGTATGTTTTATTTGCTTTTTTATAGCTCCAGTTCAAAATAGGATTTGCCCCAAACCAAATTGCAACAGGAAACTGCTTGGTGTTCATTTTTAACTTGGAATAGCTAGCAAAACAACTATCAAAAGGTTACAAAATCGGAGTAGTGGAACGCGCATAATTTGAATCAATTCAAAATGGCCGCCATTATTAACAATTTGCTTATAAACTGCGGGTCGAAGATTGTAGAAACTTAGGTTGGTCCTTCCTATGTTTTGGGGGTCAAGAATTCTAGGTAGAACATTATGTCTATATTGGGTTCATTTCTTCTTTGCCTGAATTTGCATAAATATAAAATGTCGGCATTTTGAATCCATTTTGTATATCTCGGCATCTGAAACTGACCAAAGCTTCATTCTGGTGGATCTATACCCATATTAGGGGAGTTCAAAGAATTCAATTTACAGTATTTGTACTGTGGGTATTTCCTCATGTCTATGTGCATAAATTCAAAAATGGCAGCCATGACTTTAAAACATTTCAACTTCATAATTCAGTATGTAGCAGTTGGAGAGGCTTCATTTGCGAGTTTTATCCCCAATTTGCAAGTTCAATGAGCAAAGTGATCAATATTAGTAACCATAAGGCATTTTGTCACACCATCCTCTTCATTTGCATAATTAGAAATGGTTGCCGTTTTTCAACACATGACCTATATCTCAAAGTTGAAATTTGCATAATGTGAAGTTCAACATTGACAAATGGATCGGGCCTCAATCTCTTATTCAATATGAAGTTGAATTTATTTTAGGATTAATGGCAACTCCAGTCATTTTACTTGATGACTTCTTCGTGCAATAACGTCTAGCCGTACGCCAGTGTGGGAGTTTTAGTCTCAAGTCTTCTTCCAGTTTCTTCAGATCCATGGGCACCATGGAAAGCAGTTAATGAAACACGGAATGATTTACCAGGTAAATAAAGACAAAAATTAAAAATAAAGAAAAACCCCTAAAACGGCTGACCATTTTGCATTACACCTCTAAACACGTTCTCATCCTTGGTAATGTACACTCAAGATCATCTGCTCTGCAGGTACACATCAAGTGTGAGGGAGCTATTGAAATTTTCAAGAACTTATTGAAATGTCATCTGTTTGAACTTGCTTATAATCAATAGCTCTGTTTTCTTTATATGCTCTTTGTTGTTTGTATTTTTTTTGGCCTGGTTTTCAGGCCTTAGTTGCAAATTTGTTTGTGGTTTAGGCGCTCTATAGAAATGTCATTGAGTGAATTGACGGAATGTAGATTCCTCCCTTTTACCTGAAAAGTATGTATTCTAAACTCTGCTGCCCATTATTGGAAAATACCGCATTCTGATTGGTTCCAGTTAATGCCAATTATTCTGCAATAATGTGTCGCCAATGCATTTTTCTCATTATATTCACGCTTTGGGGGTTTTCGGTAATAGAATAGAATAAAGGGTTGCATTATAATTTATGGGCTCTTACGCACACCTCTGAAGTACGGCATTGTTTTGTTGACTCATTATTTTACAGTGAATTAGAGTTAGAACATAACACTCATTGTAAAGTACGAATGGAGGACTTTTTAGGCAAGTCTCCATTCGTTACTTTTACGGAATGGGTGGAGGTTTGTAATAACACTAATCTGTAGCAAATAAGGAGTTCTTGAAGATATCGATACCAAACAAAACAATTATACGATAATCAATATGTGACTTTAAACACTATTAATTACATTCAAAAGAAAATCACCATTAGGCCTATATAAATAAAAGGGAATGTGCCAATTGCAGTAGAATTGACCTTTGGGGTATGAGCCAGGGTGGGAGATTTTCTCTTTTTTTTGTTTTGGTTGGGTTACTTTATTTGGCTTTTATTTTTTCTATTTATTTTGTTGTTGTCGCTGTTGTTGCTATCTCGCGCAAGCCCATCGTGTATTAAAATTGTTCTTGAAGTGTGCGATTGATATTTGTGTAAATTAGTTAATGTCTAATATAAGTATTTATTTCACTATCATTTTTTTTTATCTTATATTTGTTTGTTTTGGTATATGTTTTTTTGTTTTTGAATTAGGCCATAAGGCTGCTACCAACTATATCAAGTTTGGTTTGATCTGAAGCATTCATTAACGTTTGTTAAAATTTCGTTACATCTTGAAGGATCCCTTTTTAATTGTAAGAGTAAAACGATGTTAAAATAACGATGTGGGATCATATTCAATAAATTATTCAGGTATAAACAGTGGAGAATATCACGAATCAATGTTTAAAATTCGTACAATTTTAAACCACACGCTTCTAGTTAATCAATCACAACGTTTTGTAAAAAGCACGTTCGTTAATTCTAAAACCGTGGTAGTAGGGAGCGGTCAATTTTATTCGGGGGAGGGCAGGGGCATGGAGGAGGGATTTCATTTTTTTCAGAAAAAAACTGCGTTGTCCTTCGCTTCGTTCAAAAATAACTTTTCCTTGATTTGAGATTTCCATTTTTAAAGGTTCATGTTCGCACCTCTCCTTGTGAAAAAGGTTTGTATTCACATCGTCATTATTTATTTTGTATCCGACTCGGACAACATTATTCACCCATAAAGGATACTGCATCACCCGTTCTTTTCTTAATAGATTGCAAGTGGGTGGCTGGAAATATTTAGTCCGAAGTTAAAGAGAACCATTAAAGTGGGGGTACTAATGCAATGTGGTGATACCAATTAATGGACCAGTTGTTAGTGGTGGAATTGATTCAACAGGGCCAGTTGCCACCCTTAGGCAATTCGAGATATGAGGTCACAGGAGGTCCATGTATCCTTATGAGCCTGAACCCGGACATTTGCTATAGGTCAAAGCCTAAGGATAACAATTTTGTGCAGATAGGTCAATTTTAAAGTGCCTTATTGTAAAATAGAATATTTTATTATATCATCTTGCAAAAGGTTTGTTTAAACAAAGACAGTTTGCTATACGTTTAATGTATGACATAAATAGAGTTTAAGGCCACATAAACAATAGGGTTGTTTAAGTTGCAGCCATTTGTACTTACAGGGGGGCTTCGTAGAATAGCAAACTATACCTTTTCAAAATCTTTGTGTCAAAAACATGATAAAATGCGATACTTTCAATTGCGCAGGATTATTTATGAAATTGACCTACAACTCATTAATTAACCATCATACAGGCTACATCATCATTTGACTTTTACTTTTGGGACCTAAGGAAGAATTTGTGATATTTCATCATAATGTATGGGATTGCATTTGGGAAAAAAAAATTTAATCTTGGAATGGCCCTGTGACCTCAATGCCTCAAATTATTCAACGGTCAACTAGAACACTGGCTATACATTCAGTCTGTAATAAAATTGCATTATAGTACGCAACTTTACAACCATACTTCGGTTCTTCATGAGGCCGCATCTCGACTATGTAATACAAATTTTGAGATAAAAAGTGAGGGCTATAACATTACAATTGTGCAAATAGAGCGGTCGTAAAAGCACTCAAATAAAAGATATGTTAGAAAAGAATCTTTTTTAATATGATTTTGTTAAAGGCACTATCTGTGATTTGCCTATTTTCAGATTAGCAGGGCAAAGCTGCATTACGGTGTAGGCAGTCATTGAATCCAATAGACTAAATGCACATAACTAAATTATTGACAGGTAGCTCTGTCTGTGTCCCGAGATATTCAAATGAAAGTAAATACTGGATTATTTACCCATGGGTATAAATGCTCTTATGTTTAATCCCTTGATCCCAGAAAATAATGTTCAAAGACACCTCAGATACTAAGTTAAAGTGGTTCCAAATGGTCCCATTTTGAATTCATACAAGTAAGCATCAAAGAAATAAACCACTGATATTTAATTATTAATTCCTTGATCGGAAAACATGTGTAGATAAACCAACAAGAAAACCTTTTTTCCCATTCTCAGATCCAAGACTATAATAAAACTGGTTCCAAACTTGCAGCCATGTTGAATTTATGTACATTAGGAAAGAATAAATGACCCATTGTATAAATAATATTATAATTGAATTTCCTGACATCTCAAACATGGGTATATACACCAGAATTAAGTCGGTACGACATCTCAGATCCCCAGATATACGCAAAATCAGTTTGAATGCGGCCATTTGTGAATTATGCAAATTAGCCATTGTTCCACCCTCGATTTTGGTAACTTTTGATATGTTGTTTTTTGTAGGCCTATTCCAAGTTAAATTACAAGTAAAGCGGTTTCTGTTTTGCAATTTGTTTTTGTGTTGACCCCTTATTTTTCATATTTTTGACTGGACTAATTATTCCCATCTCTCTTCTTTACTTTTTGGATATAATTTTTTTAAGTGGAAAAATTAAATATCGCAGCTGAGAAAACAATAAATACATAAGAATATGAATAGAGATTTCAGTTTGATATTTAACATTTTCGATTATAACTTTTTGGAACGGAAGCTCCGATTGTTCGTCAAACCACAAAGCAACAGAAAAAGGTAATTTCTTCCGCAGTTTCAATATGTAGTTTATATTTTTTAGCCCTCTGAAGGGGTAATTCCACCTTAATGTATAAATTGTCTATCGAGTCACGATATTACTAAAAACCATAGACGAATATAACTAATATTATTCGTCTCATATAAACAAAAATAAAGTATATTAAGGAATAAAGAAGGAAAAAATCAAAATAAATTAAAAAGTTACAAAAAATATGATTAACAAATATATAAATAAAAGAAACAACAGTATCATAATAAAAAAATCTGTCTTCCGACCGACCCTGTTTTCTCCAGAACGGGAAAATGAGGGACCGACCTTAATTTCACAAGTCCAGAATTTGTTTTCTTTAGATTTTCACCAATGTAAATTACTCCAAAATAGCGTCTTCAAACAGTTTCACCGTAAATTTTTTGAACACAAAACAATGAAAGTTTTAAAAATCCTTTTATAAAACTACAAACATTTAAAAAAAACGTATTGCGACGACCCCGCAGGACCAGATCAATATATAGCGAAACTGAGGTGGACGGTACAAAAGTACTTTTTGCCTATGTTAGAAATTCTTTTTTTCGAAGGCCTAAATGTTTTAACTATCCCGATCATTTTTAGCCCATGAAAAGAAATAGGAATATGTCAACTCATCAACCTTCCTCAAACCCGAACCTCACGACCCAATTTCCACGAGCAAATTGGTAAAGATTTTTGTCGACTATACAAATTGAAAGAGACGCACAAGATATTACAGAAAAAAAATGGATGTTTTCCTGGCTAAAAAGGCTGTAAATGAAGAGGCCCCTACTGCGGATATTACCTTTTGACGTGACGAAATAACCTAAACATAACTGTGTTAAAGGGCTGACTCAGAGAGTGGGAAATCTATTTTTTGGGTGTAGTCATTAAAAAATATTCATCTAGAAACTAATTGATAGTCACCTAAAATGCTTAATTCCAGTTAGAGATGAATCGGATTTCCGTTTTATGCAGTAAGCATTTATGTACGTATAACAGGCCATAGATGGATAACGTTATTTAAAAAATTTCCGGATCCGGAATTTTTTAACAAAGTCGTAATTTTCTATATGAAGGACTTCCAGTTGAGTTAGCTATTTCACACAGTGTTAGTTATGGACAAGCATATGAATATGCAAAAAAACACACGATTTGTTTGAAAAATGAGTGCGCCGGTCGGGAAATCTCTGAGTCAGCCTTTAAATTCACTCTAACTATAGTCTGTAGTTGTCTTTTGTCAGAGCTAATGACTTATATTTCTTCTTTGAAATCTGCACAATTTGCAGTGTTTAACACGCAGGAATACTCCTACATTTACCGAGATGTTTTTCCCAATTTCCAACTGCTTCAAAATAAGATGTAATAGTCATGAACAGATTTTTCAGATAAATAACTCTGAGATCGGGAGAATGGCACGTATCAAGCCTCCCATCGAGTCTCTCTAGTGACACTCTTGATTAGCCATTTAGAACGCATATAGCAGTAACAGCACCGTACAGTCGTGGTTTAAGCGATACCATGTACTTCAAAGCATTACTTTGTTATTCGACAAATACAGTGCTAGTTAAACTTTCTTTGAAATGAAAGAGTAAGTAAAAAAATTGTTTTCAACATTTCATTTGAATCTGTGGTCGTTGACGTTTGCCTAATAACAATGCACATTGTTTTTCTCTAGAGAAAAACTGCGTATTTTGAAGTCGATTGCTCAGACCAAAACAACCTCGTTTCACAAGCTTGCGCCCTCTTGAAACATTGTTATATTAGTACGCTGTCCTTAAGGAGGGTGCGTACTGCTACCGAAACACTCCCCGGCTATTTTACCGTATAGGCTACCGAACCCTGATGTTAGATAGCCGTAGACGGCTACCGAAACACTTCGTTTAAAAATGTTTGCTAAAATTATTTTTTTTATTTAGAATTAGGCTATATAACAATTATCGATACAGAAAATAATTGTTATAGAAAAAAATAATACGTACTCGATCGTGATGAGAATTGGCTCGTCTGTGGTATAAAAAAAAGCTTACATTTTTTTTTTTAATTAAGTTTTTGTATACATATTATTTTTGCAACGTAACGTCATCGCCGTATCATTGTCTCTTTGTGGTGACCCATGAATGGCAGAATCACCGACAGCTAATTGATACCGTCACATGGTGATCGATCGCACCACTGAACTTCAATAACATGCAATATTTAATCAGGCTTCCGAGTGTTGCAAAGAAATCTTTGTATGGTCATTTTTTGGTAAAAGTCCCCTGATCAATACATATCTTTTTGAATATGTATCTCATCCGGGCCTTTTCGCGAGAACGCCATTATTGAATCCGGGATTGAATCATGTGTATCGTTCGCCAGTTTGAATAAACACTGTCAACGCAAGGTTTGGTTGAGTCAGCCTGATATTTAAAAAATAATAATAATATTTAATGGCTTTTTTCGTATGATGCAAGAATATATTGCACTCGCTAGCAAAATTATTGTACTCGTCTTCGACTCGTACAATATTTTTCTAGCTCGTGCAATATATTCTTGTATCATACTCAAAGCCATTCATATTATATAAATATTAGCACACTCCTTTTCCATTGTTTACTGGTTCCCGCTGACTAACTTCTAACTACGCAACACGCATATTTAATTGAATCTTTCACACCCCCCCACCCACTCTCTCTATTTTATTCAATAATCCTTATATACTAAAAATCTTCCTATTAGTCTTTCTTCAATTAAATCATCATTGAAAAGAGGCGTATAGAATGAACATAAGAACCAACACATCGGCCTACAACACATATCAACCATCATATCAACTAGTAAAATATCATAATATCATAGTAAATTCCCTTGGCTATACACGAATCCGACGGCGCTATTATGCCCCTACGCCGTGTGGCGGCGCACTCACCATCCGCCATGACTGGCAGCGGTGGCGGCCAAGCCTCATTCTTATTGTCGCCTCACCAAAAATGCAAAAGAAATTACGCAATACTGTAGTGGCAAACCACAAACCAATTTGGGTGCTTTGAATGTGGGTCGGCTGGTGTTCCATTGACCCATATACGACCTCTCCTCGTTCGTTATTCATACAAAACAAATCAGAATAACCCTTTCCGGTGGAGTTGATTCTTCACTCTCAATGGTTTTGGATAAGAAAATATTCCCTGGCAACATATAAAAAATTCAGAATTTTTCGTCAAGATTTCGCTTTTCGTGTTAAACCAATGGCGATGTCTGAAATTGGATTTCTTGGCCGCCCTCCCCTGATGAACTGGGTGGCATCTTTGCATTTGCTCGTTATAACACCGCGTTTACGTTGTACGTGATACCACAAAGCGATATTTTGATCAGTCTGATGGGCAAAACCAACACTATTTCACTGTTATCTTGTATATCATCTGGGCGGCTCCGTAAAAAAATGTAAATTTTCTTGGCTGCACAAATAGCGATGAAAAGTTACAAAAATGGAAACGACTGCGTGCGAATTCACCTCCGCTAATGACAGCAAATGAAAACACTCATCGGGGTATCCATTTCAGTCTAAAATACCACATTGTAACTCGCGGTCATTTCAACGTGTACTGATATTCCCGCGTAGCACATTCCCATGCACAAGCGAGACTAATTTTGTTCATCTCTCCGAAATCGATCACATGGGAACGGAAGTGTCCTTTCTAAACACCAACAACCCGCATCAGATGTCACGTTTTTCAGCAAATACGATCGGTCTTTGAGACTATTCACGTTTTCACGTACACGGAATATATCAACATTCTATTGTACTTTATTTTTTGTCTGATGTTTGAATTTTACGAAAAATTATTTTTTCTCACGCGGCGTTAGTACCATTTTTAAACACGTATTCTAACCATAAGCGTTCATTTCTCAGTCACGCAAGTGGGCGAGATAACCTTCCTTTTTTACAACAACATTATTGTCAGTAAGACACTTGCCCTGGAATTCCAGTTTAGGCCAGCCCTGACATCATCCTTCCATAAATCCATGGAATAAACGGTGAAATTGGTTAACAATTGCAAAAAGGTAGGTTGAATTCTTATTACATGATTATGGGCTATTATTATTTCGTTCGTTTAAGCACTATGCGGCGTGTGGTACTGTGTGTTGGTGGCCGGGAAGCCCCCCAGTAATGGCGGCGACGTAGAGGTGTCCTTCGAGCTTCCCCGTCGGATTCGTGTATAGCACTGACAATGGCCTGGCCTAAAAAGTTTTTACTAAGTTGAACGAGTTCGTAGAACCTGGGTCCAGTTTTGTATACTTGGGCGAGTTGGTATGATGTGGGGCCAGTTTGCATATGTGGGGCGAGTTGGTAGTACCTGGGGCCAGTTTGTATTATGTGGGAGTTTGTACCTGGGGCGAGTTTGTACTTAGGGCGAGTTTGTACTTGGGGCCAGTTGACTGGTTTCGTGAACTCAGGCCGCCGTGTTCCTCTTGACCAGTGACAGTTAAGAGAGAGTTTCGTTGACCGATCTTACTCTTTGCTAACACCAGCCAAACACAAGGTCACATGACATAACAACACGGCCATCATGGCGTTTGAAGTAAGACGTGGCGGACATGAGGTTAGCAATATTTCTTTTGATTCTCACTTTACATTTCAATAAGTTACTCTTTCACTCATTTAAGTTACTCAACAGTCATTGAGCTTTCAGTCTATCAAAGAAGAGAATGATGTCCTCAAACTCATCAAATCAGATCGTTTTCTGTCACGCATGGACACTCAAGTCAATCCCAACATGCAATCACTGTCAATCTGCTGGTGCATATTCAATCATGTGGGTATCATAATATAGTGTAGTTCTGGGTTTTGGTTGGGGATTAATTTAGTTTTAGTACCACGGAGGTCATACTGAAATTTCTGGGCATGTCAGACGAGTCATTATCAAGCTTTTGCATTTCACATTTACGAATCACCCTCTTTTCTAGTTATAACAACATTACATAAGTCAAATCGTGTAGCAAATCCCGACAATAATATCTCAAAATTCTGCAAAAATATTTATTTTCATCGAAAACATTGCAGGAGATCAATAACAATACAAGTAGGTGCCTGATAAATACTGCGGCCATTGGTTATTTTTCTTGTGTAATTGACTTCCGACGCAGCACTGGGTCGGCAAGTCCAGACCTTACAGCGCTTGATTGCTACGGCTTTTTCAAATGCATTATTGGCCTTACTTTACGTCGTGCCGACCACAATGTCAAAAACCGACGTAAAGGTTCCCTGTACTAGAATTTAGTAAAACAAAAATTCAAAAAAGAGAAAATTCTGCCACCACTAAAATTCGGCACCTTTAACATGCGGTTTATTCGTTAACGTTGCCGAATTCGTAGCCTGTGGGCAAATACTCAATCTTTCCTTGGTTGGTGAGTCGAGGTTGTGCATGTGTGCAGCTTAGCCCGAGGTTGCTCTGGCTTTGTCCGCTACGATAGCCCAATATCTTCCTACAAAGCCTGAGAGGCAGTATAGTAAAAAACGGGATCCACCGTCCACCATATGTGCCACAAAAAGTCAAGAATTTTTATACTTACGGTCCTCTATCACACGAAATCCGTGATATATGAAAACTCTGATGTCTTAGCATCCCTACTATGCGATTTTAAAAATACCAACGGTGCACAGCTCATGCTTACATCCTTGAAACGTTGGCCCTAAACGGGCACGAAGTGATCGAAAATTTGAAGCTAAACAGTCGTCTCCCATTCATGACTTCCGGGTGTCTGTTCGCAATAATTTATGGTAATCAGGGCGAAAATAGCGTGCTCGTGCCTATTCTAAATAGAATAACCGGGAACAATCCAAGGGCGACTCACTGACCTAGTGGGGCGACTGCATGTTTAAATTGGATTTTAACGGTTAAAAAAATACCGTTTCACAAATCATAGATTGTAGCCAGGAATGGAAAACAGTCAAGAACAAGTGCGTATAATATTAAAAAAATTTGGACTACAGCAAGGTACATATTTTCAATACCGTGCCATATTTATACTGATTTGGATTTGATTATTCCGATCGGATCGGCTGCGCACCCATCCCGGTCTTCACAAAGAGAGAAAGGCACGTAGCGGTGTAGGAGGTAGGTACGGACCACGTGCAACGCTACGTGAACGAGCTAGTGCATGATTAGACACAATATAAGCCAATGACCAATGCTGGGGATAGGATCTATAACACGCGGCTAGGGCCGACCAGGTAACCCTTTTTGCCGTGTAAATCGCAAAGTTCAGCCAACTTGGAACTTTCCTTGCCATTGGTGATTTGTGCAATCTCTAGACGAGTCCCAAAATAATAGATAAAATTTTGAGTCAGAAGTGGGCAGCGATCCGGGACCTCCTTGATACAAGACTGACGAGCGCATAGCGCACACATGACCAAACTCAAGCTGGCAGATGATCGGTTTTTGTAATACTTAAAAAAAAGCGAGTGTTCCGTAGCCGTAACGGCTACCTAACCCCAGGGTTCCATAGCGTACCGGCTATATCTATATAACCAAACCAGGCCCTGTGGTTAGGTGGGTAGCCCGTATACGGCTACGGTGCGTGTCCACAGTGGATCGGTTGGAAAGAATTTAGGAATTCTGCCACAGGCTCCGAATCGGCAACGTTTAAACAGATAAACCGCATGTTAAGGTGCCGAATTTAGGTGGGTGGCAGACATACTTAGTAAATTCAACCCGATCGGTTTAAATAGCCGGACACAGGCATGCGTGACGAACGTACAACCAAGTAATCGCCCCATGAAGAAAGTAAAATTTGTGATATTTACGCAGTGAAGATGTGATCATCATTAAATGTGAAATTATAATTGACTTTAGTTAGGAATAAGGATCACAATAGTTTGCGGACTTTGCGATCCCTAGCCTATCCATTGGTGCCAAAATAATTAAGCTTTGAAAATCGATGGCTGTTGCAATTCCCCTCCATAGGATGTGTTACAATATACATGTAGGACACTTTATTTCTTAAATATATGTCTATTGAAATATAAAACACTAGCTAGAATCTTGAGTTGCGACTTAATGTATTCCATTTAAAACCGTACATTGTAATTCCTTCAAACGAGAACCATAACTAATTCCATGAGCTCTTTTTAGAGCAACGATTTATTTCTTTTATTAAAGAAATGCAATTATAACAATACAAGTGGTTTTGTAAAGTGTTTTATTTGTAAGGTTACAAAGCGCATAAAACACAACACTGACCAGAACATTCTTTTCTCTATCTCTCTCTTTAATTTTAAAGTTTTAATAATCTTAGGTAAAAAAAATAGTTTGTTTCCGCTTCCCTCACGCATAGCTTTTAAATTTAGATTTAGCTCATAGCTCTATGCGTCGGCGGCAATTGTGACACTTTTTTTACACCATACTAAAAAGAAAAAAATGGAACTATACAGTGTCCGATTTAGGAAATAAAAGTTACATGCAGAACTTTTCCTTGAAAATAGGCTGAATTGCACAAAAATTTACATGCACAGACAAAATTTACATGCACAGACAAAATTTTACATGCACAGGACCAATGTTACATGCATTTGTGCATGAAAAACCCCTCTAAATCGAACACTGGAACTATATGGACTCTATAGTGTTTTTCATTGTGTGAAGTTTGTGTCATGCCTTGAAAACGGAAGAGGATTACATTGGACTTGGCACATATTGTATATTTCTAAAAACACCACGGCGCAATTTTGTTTTTTTTTTTAATCGTATAGGTCATAACTTATTTCATAAAAAATTTTTAAAAAAAAGCATAGCACATCGCTTTTTAGTTAAAAAGAAGCTGAGACAAAGTTTTTTTTTTTTTTGGTCTTATATTGCAAATATTTTCCAAAACAGTTCTTGCGACAGACACCGAGGAGAAACCGACCATATCCCAAAATTATAGTTGGAGGTACAAAAGTACATTTTTTTCCTATATGGAAAAAGGTTTTTGCTATTAAAGCAAATGTGTGACTATAGGGTAATTTATACGTAGGCCTAAATGTTTTAGACTATTCCCGATCATTTTATTAAGTAGTTGAACGATCAAGGATCAATAGGGTAATTATACGTAGGCCTCCAAGTTTTAGACTATTCCCGATCATTTTATTAAGTAGTTTGAACATCAAGGATCTTATCTGATTGGGCTAAACAGAAATAGGAATGTTATTCAAATTAAAACGCTGAATGAACCTCCCAAGCAACGATGACTGGGGTCAGACTGGGATTTCACTGGCTCAGCAAGTTTGACGAGCATTTAAATACATAAAAGAAAATTTGTTTAAGGGGGCCTAATTATTTGCTATATTTTTGATTAATTCTTTAATGGCGAATTTTTGGTTTTGGCCGTGAGTTTACAATACATATCAGTTTTGTGTCATCTATGATAACTATATTCTGTAGTAGTTTTTTGTTTCCTTCTCTTCGAAGACGCCGCTTTGTATTTTTGCAACGTAGGAGTAATCCAACTTTACCGAGATGTTCCCCAAATTAAAGTGCCTTCAAAATTCAGATTTTTATATTCATTCATTTATTTTTTCAGGTAAAGATTAACTTCAACATTTAGGTAAGCTTGCACGAGCAGCTACCACCCATGATAACCCCTCAATTCACTCTATTGAGGACTGTTTTGAGCTCCAAATTAACTAACGCGCACAATCATTTGTGCCCGTGGTTAAGGATACCATTCCTTCAAAAGCAATACTTTGTTATTCTACAAATACAGTGCAAGTCAAATTCTTTGACAAAAAGTAGTAAATTCTTTTAAACAATTTCATTGGAATCGTTTCGGTTGTTGTCGTCTAAATAACCATGCATATTGTTTTTCATAAAGAGGAAAAAAACTCTTATTTTGAAGTCGAATTGCCCCAAGACCAAATAACCTCACCCCCGGGCTTGCACTTATTGAAATATTGTTGTATAAGTACATATGTATGTAAGGATGGGGCGTACGGCTACCGAAACTCTCCACGCTATTTTACCATATACGGCTACCGAACCCCTGGGTTCCGTAGCCGTAATACGCTTAACCAAAACCTTCGTAATAAAAACCATAAAACGGAATAAAGCACACACATACCATAATCCTTCTTGAGTGACGAGGTTACCTGATCGGCCCCTAGCCGCTTTTGTGCTATAGAATTTAAAGTCATTTTCATTGGCAATTTCTTTAAGATGGAGCTCCAACCTGGGACTTTGAATGTAGTAAGCAAATGGTCTCCTGCATTGACCACCATGTGCAATTAGAGGTGTTTTTACATGCATGCACAAATCATGTTAACCATTGGCCCTGTGCATAGCTAAAATTTTTTTCTGTACATGTAAATTGTGTGCAATTCAGCCTATTTTCAAGGAAAATTTTCTAAATTGTGCATTTAACTTTAATTTACTAATCGTAGTACACTGTTGGTTTGACCACATCCACCCACGGGCATTTCGTGTCCAACAACCTCGTCCCCGTCCCCAACCTCGCCCCCCGACTTACCTGAAAAAAGTTTATATTTTATAATATCATCTGAACGTTAATATGTGGGGTATTTGGGAAGATATTAAAGACAAAGCTTTTCAGTGTGTTGTGAGAAATGTGGGAATGGATCATGGGAGATGCAACAAAGAGGAAGAGAGTGACCCCTAGTTTTGGCAAGAATTTTGTGGTGTAGAAGATGTGAGAATGGAGCTGGAAGGGGATGGTGGAACAGGAGGAAAAGTTGTGTGATGGGTGGAGTCAGTGAAGGAGTTTCACATACCTAGGGGATAAGGTAGTTGGGGTGGTGGATGTAGGTGGCTGTGACAGCGAGATGGGAGTGTGGGTGGGTGGTGAAGTTTAGAGGGAATTGGGGAGTTGTGCATGGGAAAGATTCCGTTGAAGATGAAAGGATCCGTGTCTAAGAGCTGTGTGAGATCAGTGATGCTGTATGGGAAAGAGACGTGGTGTCCTGAGGCGAAAATAGATGGGGATTTTGGAGGATGACGAGAGACATGAATGAAGCGATTTTGGTGTTGAATTTGATGGACAGGTGAAGACTGAGGACTTGATGCAGTATGTTGGGTTTTGGAAGAGCGGTGGACGCGGTTTGGCGAAGGCCGATATTGTTCGTGGTATGGGCTTGTGTGTGTGGGTGAGGAAGGATGACGAGCATGTGTTAGATAGGGCTTTTGAGTTCGAGGTGAGGCGGTTTGAGAGGCGGGGACGTCCAAAGAGACATGGAAGAAACACGTGGAGGGGAAGAGTAGGAGGGTTGGGTTGAAGGATGAGGATGCAAATTGAATCGGGTGAAATGGAAGGAAGAG
>JAMKCH010025902.1:0-52548 GCA_023653785.1 Ophioderma brevispina
TTTTTTTTTTTTTGTTTTTTTTTTTTTTTTTATTTTTGCCTTTTTTTTTTTTTTTTTTTTTTTTTTTCTTTTTTTTGTTATTTTTTTTTTTTTTTAAAAAACAGTTTGTTTTTTTTTTTTTTTTTTTTTTTTTTTATGTTTTGTGTCCACAATTGGTGCATTGTGAGGTGACTCAATACCCTCTGATCCAAGATAGTGAAGCGGGAGGGCTACAAGAACTTTTTACTTTTCTTTAACAGAAGCCTAATGTAAAATAAACTAAAATTAGCTCAAAAAATGGTTATCAGCATTCAGTATCTCTCACATGCAAAGAGTGAATTTCATCTTTGGCGGACTACAAGGCCCACTCCAAAAAGATTGAAATTTCATACCTTAAAAGAACCTTTTTTGGGTCAAATTTGTCTTGATAATTGACCCAATGTTATCATTTTTATCATTTGTTAAATTATCACGAGTAAATTGACCCAACAAGTATTCTTTGAAAGCTGTGAAATTCACTCTTTTTTTTTAGAGTAGTGGCCTGTAGACACTGCCAAAAGAGTGAATTCACTCTTTTGCATTTAGAGAGAGATATACTTTTGATGAACAACATTTGATTTTTATATCAACTTGGGGCTAATACCACCTTTCCCTTCAGCTTTTGTGTATTGGCAATGCGATATTTTTTTTTCAAAGAATGCCCCTTTGGTTGGCCGCTTTAGATCTCTCTAAACCATTTTGCGTACAAGCATTGTAAAATAATAACTCAAACCACCATGGGGGACATTGATCGCTTTGGTGCAACGCACCAGTGGAATTTTGAGGGCTTTGGCCACAACTCGCCCAGTAGACAGGTTCTTAGATCGGAACCCCGGGGGGGGGTTCTTGGATTTTGGTTGGGTACAATGCTCGTTCCAAAAAAAGAGGGACTAGCTGCAAATGCAAGGACTACCGCTAGGGTACAAATTCACAACAAATCAAGTTCTAGTCCCGCTAATAGGGTAGGCCTATCACATTCAGGTAAATTGTGACGGGCTCCATTGAAAAAAATTGAAATAACTTTAATATGTTGTCTAAAACAACCCTGCAGTGGGTAATTTCCTTTAGTATACAAGTGTTATTTTTCCATCTATTGGTTCTTTAAAAGGTTTCTTTTTTTTATAGATTCACTTTTGAAAGCATGTCCCGCTATAGGGTATAATTTTACCCCAATTGGTCCGTTAGGGGTATATTTTCACTGGAAAATTGGGTACCCGCTATGGGTGTTGGACTTCAGAACCCTGGAAACTAGGCATGGGTACCCACCAAACAAAACACTTGAGAACCCCCTCCCCCCGGGATCTGAAACTGTTTTTTTCTTTCCCCAGTATAATATGGACTGAACCTGCATTTTAAGTTCAAAGTAGCGGTTGTGAGATAACGAACTGGCTAAATTTCCCCCTGGAGCTAAAATTTGTGAGTTTTTGTGGCAAAGTAGGGGAGTCTAAAGAACTGCAAAAAAAAAATGTGCAACGGTTTCAGATGCCTGACCTTGATAAAGTCACTGAATCATAGATTTGTTGTTGTTTTAATAAAGCAAATCTAATATACTTCCAAATGTTGAAAAAACGAAATAAAACGATTAAAAAATAAGCCAGATATGACCAATTTTGTAAGCACACCCCTTTTTCCTCCATTCCAATGGGATTTACACAGTTAAGCAATCTTGAATGCGTCAATGTACGATATACGGGGCATAGCATTATGAAAGTAATGGTGACCCATGCTATTTTGTTTAATTGATCTATGAATAGGCATAATCTCCTTCATTGATCTTCAAAAAGAATTTAATGTTCACACAAAATCTCACCCAATTAATCCTGATGTGTAAATGAAAACACTACTATCAACACTACTATACAAGTTATGCCAATTAAAGGAACTAAACTCTTGCAATATCCTAAACAATGGGAAGATCTTGTTTTCTTGCTCTGCAACAGGTGAATTGGTGTTTGGATTCGTCATATCGGTCGGCACATTGGTGTAAATAAATTCATTAATTAATCCGTAGTTGCTAGTTGACAAAGGCATTATGATATTCATATTGTACATTTTCACAAACATAAGCTTAATGTGTGTAAATCCCATGCATAGGAATGGCGAAAAAGGGGGCGTGCTTACAAATTTGGTCATATCTGGCTTATTATTTAATCGATTTCTTCTCATTTTTTCAACATTTGGGAATTATACTTAGACGGTTTTATAAAAAACAACACTAAATCTATGATATATGATTTGCATTAAGGTCAAATCATCTTTCTCCTGCACAATTTTGGTTTTTGATTCACGTAGTAGCGCCGTAACCCCAGCATAAAAGGAGAAGGAGAAAATGTAAAAAAAAGCGTGGAAAACGGAAGCGAAGCATTGGGGGAAGAGGCGAGGAACTGATGGGGGTGATTAGGTGAGGGGTAGGGGACTGAAGAACGACCGAAGTTGGGAGGTGATGAAAGCGATAAAGCAGGAAAGCGGTAAAAGAAAAGCGTGGGGTTGGTAGGGAAGAAATAAACGGGAAATGGGGTGAGAATAGACATCAATTTTCAGATCAGTGCCCGAACCCCTCCTCCCTTGGGCCTTAGTATCTCTGTCTGTTTTGTCTAACTTTTTTGCATTTACTTTAACACACTCAATTTTTTCCCATAACCTACATTTTGTAGTTTGTACACAGTCCAAAATTATAATTCATAAATAAATGGGACAAATGACTCTGTATTCCTGTGCTGCATCTCTGATTCCTTTCCGATCTTCATCTACACAAGCCCTCAAAGCATGAATACTGATGCTGCGATTCAGCATTTCCTTCTCTTGTTTGTTCAGGCTTGCATAACAGCACATTACGATTAAAAAAATGCGATGGTCCGCTTATATTCATCTCTTACACAACTTCATATGTACACTCATAATACGGATGAATAGTTCGTACGGCAGTCTTTTACGCCTTGGGAAGAGGTGTCCCGTGCATGGTTTAGGAACTATGCCCGCTCTGCCCAGGGCATAGTTTCATTTTTGGTTCAATTCGTGAAGCTAGTTGAATTAATGCCTCCACTTTTAACCATCAGATGGACAGGGATAATGAGGTATTCAAAGCATATGCCGTCCGAGCAATGAGCATCACCTTTAAAGGGACACAAAACGACACTTAAGGAGGGCTCATTATTTACGACGCCGGGGGGGGGGGGAATTTGAGGGGGGAACCCGGAAATTTTTTGTAAGAGAGAGTGGGACGTTAATTTTCACATCAACGAGAGATAAGGAACATGAACTTTTAAATGGGGAATCACATGATCAATGGGGGAGTGTGAAATTTTGAACGACGAGGGAGGAACGCGAAAATTGTTGCCGAAAAGTTGAAATCCTCCACCAATCCTCCACCCCCCCCCCCGGCATAAATAATGACCGCTCCCTTATTATGCAGCATCAGTATACCAGTATGGCCTACACAAAAATGCATGATAGTATTTCTGAATGGAGCTAATAGCCAGGTAGGGGGAACCAAGGTTTACACAGTGGGAATTTATTTGCTTCAACATGTTGAACAGTCTACCACATTTTTGTCTGATCATAAGGATTTTCATCAAAAGGTATCGTTTTGTACTAACTAATGCCTATATTTTTGGAGTTAATAGGCTAAAAACAGAAACTCAATAAAAAAACGGTCATTTCAGTGTACAGGATCAAATTTCAAAGTTGCTCTGATTTCGTTCGATAAAATAGGTGCATATTAATTGGTGGAGCTCATAGGATTAAATAAGGATAGTTTTGACTGTCCAAAATGCGCAGTTCCAATGTAACAAAGGTCTACGTCCATTTGCATTCATGGGGCTTGACCTTGTTTTCTCCCTACGTTGGTAAGTAAGCATTTAAATACTCAAACTATTCCTTATTTTAATCCTATGAGCTCCATCAATCAATCTGCCCACTTTTTTGACCAAATTGAAGCAACTTTAAAATCGACTCCTGTACAACTGACCATATAACACAAAAACCCTTTGAACCTTTTTTTGGCTGTTTTTAACCTTAACTCCAAAACTGTGGGTGTAGATAGTACAAACTATACCTTTTATGATCTTTATGGTTGGCCAAAATGAGTGGATACTTTTCAACATGACCGGATCTTTTAAAAATTTTTGACCCTGTGTACTCCTTGATTGTCCCTATACCTGCTTATAGCTAACCCATTCCAGAAATGCTGTCATGCATTTTTGTGTAGGCCATATACTGATGCTGCTAATAAGGGAGCGGTCATGCATTTTGTTGTAGATATAGTGTACTGATCTGAATATAAGTATCGTTTTGTCCCCGTTCAGTTTATCAGGATACCAAGTTTTTGGCTAAAATTTCCTGATGGCTTAAGGACTAAGTTTTGGTTTTGTTGCTAGAACTCAAACCCCCCTTACAATTTGGAGTTTTTTTTCATGTTTCATTTTTTTAGGCCAATTTTAGCGTAAAAAAAAGAAGCATGACATACCTCATGAATAACCCATTTCTTATGTACATGCAATATCTCAAACGACAATTCATCAGCCAAGTTACAACTATTGGGGGGCGCTTCTTTCTGCTATGCCTGCCAGTCCTTTATCTTTAAGTTCGGCTTGCACAACCTTTAGGAACACTCTTGTATATTTATACACGTACTAATCTACATTGTGTGTGTGGTGTGTGTGGGGGGGGGGGAGGACACGACCTGCTCTATTTGGGCATTGGGGATATTCCTTTCCAAACGGTTAATTTGGGGAACGGCTACGTGCATTTACTATGCATCTCTGTCCTCAGTTTCATTACAAATCTCCTCTTAAACCCTAGTTTAATACATCTGTTTTAATCGCCTGGACAATTAAGGAATCAAATTATTGACTTCAAAATCGTCGGGTTTAAGTGATAACCCCGCTGCAAATATTGTAATTCCAAATAACGGTTATTTAGATTTAAATATTCGTGACCCAGGCCTAGTCTTTAGTCAAGTCTGCCGGTGTATGCGCGGCGGTCCCCGGAAAGTGTGTAGTCTGTGTCCAGACTGCGAAAAATATTATCTCATTGGTACGGTGGGCGTGAGAGATAAAGGTGCATTTCGTGTTTAGCCTCCGTCGGTTTTTATTTCATTTATCAATTAGATCTCCTTGAGAAAAGGCTTATTCTCAAAATTTGAGCTCATCCTGATCTTGCGGTTTTTGCGTTATGAGCAATTGTTCGTTTTACCCACTGTCCCATTGGCTACTGTGCTGTAATTTCTGTCCGTTTTACGGACAGAAAGCAGAAATTGGACCGAATTTCTAGATGCCGACCGATTTGCACGCAGTTGGGCACACGAGATTACTAAGGCTAACGGTCGGGGGGGGGCGGGGGGGGTGAAAACAAAAATTCGTCGGGCAGGCGTTGAGAAAACAACATATGTTTTTTGAACAAACCACGACAATGTAATGCGATGGGGGTTTACAGGCTGCTTAGTCATTCATAACCCTGCACCACAACCCTTAAGACAAACTTTTAATTTACAACACGGACCGTAACGTCAAAAAGCGGACCTTCAACATCATAAAGCGGACCTTTGTCATTTGGTGGGGGGGTGCGGGTCGCACCCCCCGCACCCCCCCCTGGCTACGGCCCTGAAGCCCTAAATAAAGAGTATTATATATTTGTGAACGCTTTGATAAAAGCGCAAAATTAATAAAACAAAAAAGTATTATTGTGTAATATTACTGTGATGTTACACGTCGTTTTCGATGTCTCTTTAGGCCCTGCACATTTGATGTTGAGTTTCTTGTTTGGAGATTTTAAAATTTGCGACGAGTGAGTATTCATTATTTGTTCAATTCCTTATCGCCTTTCAATTGGAGATTGATGTTTTGGCGATTCGCAAAGACAACAGGCAATACTTCCTGTATACCCTTAATGCATAGGAATTTGCCCTACTTCCCTACTCCAAACTTAAGTGTAGCACAAATGACATCTAATTCTGAACAGAATTCGGGGACCGACTGACAGGGGTCTGAAACAATTTATCGCCCCCCCCCCCAAAAAAAAAAAGTAGAGAAAGAAACTCGGTCAGTCCCTCCCCCTCGTACGATCTCCAAAACAAAAATACGCACAAGTCTGTACCACCACTGGTCAATCTGATGTATTGTTATGTGACCCCCAAAATACACCCCCCCCTCCCCCCCAAAAAAAAAAGGTTTCCCTCATGTCCCGAATATCCACAAATAATTTATGATTGAGACCAGAAACAGGTTGCTACTCGATGTAAATAAGCTAACATTAAAGATGCAAACCAATCCCACTACTGACTCACTGGCCCTACAAAAGGGACCCAATTCACAGACAAACCAAAATGGATGACTTTCGACTTTCGCCCTGACCTCCAAATCTGGGCGTATTGCAATTCCTAACTGTAAATTGAGCATGACATAGGGCAGCTTACATGAACCTGTCCACTGATTGAGTTGGGGCCCCATATAGAGTAGAGTAGAGAGATATAGATAGAACGAGAGAGAGAGGGGGACTTAACACTTAAGTGACCACGGGGTTTCACTCCCGTTTGGTTTCCCAATGGGGGTTCCATGGGCCCCCCCCGCCCCCTAAGGAAACCACTTTTCCGAGGGAATTTTTGCAGGAAATTTATACCACCTGTGAAGGGTCTAAAGACAACCCAAATCGCAACAAAAAAATGAAATTTGTTATTTTGGCTGCAAATTAGGGGCAAAACCTTGTTTTCAAAACACCGAAATTGGGAAAAAGACGGAAAATTCAAAATGAGCGTGCCGCTACACCAAACATTTTGAAAACTTATTTTATGTTGATATCTATGCTATGAAGACCCAAAT
The DNA here is from genome assembly GCA_023653785.1 of Ophioderma brevispina. Classification (NCBI taxonomy): domain Eukaryota; kingdom Metazoa; phylum Echinodermata; class Ophiuroidea; order Amphilepidida; family Ophiodermatidae; genus Ophioderma; species Ophioderma brevispina. The sequence continues at coordinate 6,834 of JAMKCH010025902.1, forward strand.
TTAACATATATTTAACACAAAACTAGCAATTTATATGGAACCTTTATTTTTTTACGGGTGTTGCAAATGCACGTCATTTTCCCATAGATTTGTACAGTAACGGTTGGCAACATCCAGATGAAATTGTTTGTTTTTCAGCACATAAAGGGTTAATTTTTTTTAATGTTACTCGAAAATTGTTACACTTACATTATGTGTGAACTTAATCACAGCAAAAAAAATTGCTTTGGTTTCTTGGTTCTTATTCGATTTTTAAAAATAGAAAAACCATAAAAAAAATTCCATTAGTGCCCAAGGGGGTTGGGGGTTCCATGGACCCCCACTAATTTAACTCATTAACGTCTTGGCCAATTATTATGTTGGTATTTACAGAAGGCCATTTAAAAGTCAGACAATTACAAAAATACGGCGCAAAAATCCCAACCGCGTAAAGCGGCCAGCGCGAAACAATTTGGGGGTCCCGAGGAAACCCCCCCCCCCCTTGGTCCCCTAAAGTTTCAATGCTTAATCAAGTTTCCAGAATAGAGGCCCTCAATGTTCAACAACAAATCGCGTTTTTTTTTGGCATATACATAATGCTTGTTTATATAATACTCCTCACTCTGTGTGAAATAGTTGAGCTCAAATCGAAGTCCTTCATATAAAAATCCAACCTTGTAACCGGTGTCTCAAAAAGGAAACCCTCAAAAGCGAGCGCTCTTTTGTATGTGGCGCTCCCTCCATTTTCCATTTCAATAATCGACTTCTAATCATCTTGTCCGTCGGATGCTTTTCAAAGGCAGCGGTTATTCTCTTGTGAAGATCTGGCAAGTTTACCGGTGGAACTTCCTGTACATAGGCCTACACTTCACTCTTTAATTTCTTCCCCTTGGGCTAAGTCTAGCGGAGTCAAACTTGGGGATCTTCACAAAAGAATAACCGCTGGCCTTGCGGCATCCGACGGACGAATGATGTCCGATTATTGAAATGGAAAAGAGAACGCAAGCCTTCATCCGTCTTAGAGGCAGCCAACTCCCTAAGGAAAAAAAAAAACCAAGCCCAATGCCGGATCCATAGGATTTGAAAAAAGTCAAAATTGCGGTTGGGGCTGAAGCTGTAACTGGTCCAACATAGCTCAAAATGGGCTGAGTTTTGGCAAGATTTGGCAGAAATACCGGGAGGCTCGCGCCCCCTCCGCCCCCCCTGGATCCGCGCCCTGCAAGCAGGGGGGGGCAGAGCATCGCATTAAAAAAGATTGAGGCAAGATCTTGGAATTTCTAATAATTGAAAGACTAAACTTTTCAATATCATAACTGACCTTTGTTGCAAAAACAAAATAAACGATAAACAAAAGAATGACAGAGCTTGGAGAATGTGTTATTGTCCAAAGACTACCTGAAACAGTATGAATCGTGGGATAAAATAAAACGTGTACAAATTTTCAATCGGCCATAACTCCGTCAATATGCATGCTGATCTGGAAAGATTCTTTCCGGTGTCAAGAAAACCTTACGAAATGCACTTTTCAAATGTGTAGGTTTACTTTTTTCTTTCCTCTTCGAGAAATAGAGGGCTCTTTGATGGTTTTCCTTTTTTTTTACGACACCCTGTAATATTCCGGATCCGGATTTTGCTGTAAACACAATATCAGATTGCACTATTATACTATACACTAAATGCTTTACGAGCATGAACCGAAAAATCCGATTCATCTCAAACTTTTGGAATTGGAGTTTTATGTGACTATCTTTAGTTCTAGTTGACTATTTTTTTGTTATTAATACACAAGTTATATTTTTGAAATCCTCTGAATCAGCCTTAAATGAAATTCAATTCATTTTTTACAACTATGAAATTATAGTTTTCCCGTTACTAATTTAACACTATTTGCATGATATTTCATATCTGGGTTTAAGTTGTAATTTGTCTTAGTAAATTGGATTGTGCATCTCGTGAAATCAATTTCGTCACTAAACATTGTATTTCAGGTAATATGACCACTGTTTTCATAAATTGGTCATTTAGTTTCGTCCTTGGAACTAGAACCGTCTCACCTTTGGGTCGACGTCATCACTTCACAACTATATTCGTCTTTGTTCATTATTTTTCATACTTTTAGCAATGTATATCGTCCCACAGTATTACACAAATACACTGTAGACCTATCTTCCGTGTTGCCTAGCGCCAGACCCAAATTGCCGGTAGGTAAAGTCTAACATCATTTGATCAACATTGGCCAAGAAATTACAATATAAATACAAAGCAGTTTGAAACCTTTGCTACCTTTGCTCTCAAAATTTCTGATTTTGTGCATGATTTAACCATCGGTGACAAGCCCAAAAATTAAGTGAAAACTTTGTCAAAAGTCACTTCCAGGTTACATTTATTTAAATGTCCACATTTACTGAATCAAGAAATGTAAAAAAGAAAACATAAGTAAGCAAGGCATAAGATAAAGAAAAATAATATGTAAAATATGAAAACTGACGAAACGAGTAAAAGAGGAAATAGATATATTAAAGTATAGTCCTCATATCTAGACACATCATGCAGATCTAAGACGAAATCAATAAAACAATAGGAATCATTTGGTAAAAGACGAAATAAAAACTTAGACATTATGTTGCTAACCACATGATTAGACGAAATTTACGTATATTTGACTAAATAAAATGAGCAGGTATTATTAGCATGATCCAAATATGATATAATACCAAGTAACTAAATTAAGTTACAAAACAGACAGTTTAACCAATTTTATAGACGAAATGTAACTAACCACATCTGAAATATAACAAAAATAGTTTTAAATCAAACGGGAACACCTAGATTGTGACCCGGCATCGCCCAAGTCCAATAACCCGGCCGGCACAAGAAATTAAAAATCAGTTGCAGGGCCTTATTTTTATCAATTCTTGCTGTCGCTCTGGGATACAGGGTGTCCAGAAAGACGTTAACCCTCCAGAAACGGCAATTTTTGCTAACTCAAACAATTGTTATCATTGTTTGAGCTTCTATATTATTAAAATCTGTACTTTTTTTTGAACACATGGTGAAAACAAGAAGAAAACGGAAAATACCAAACATGACTATTTCCCTAAAATGATGCAAACCTATACTCTGTCCACGGCTAGCATGTAGCCTACAGAACATTACTTTGTATTTCTTATGGATTGAGCACACGTTAGCTCAGATTAATTAATTTGTGTCACATGTAATCCCCCGAAAAGCACCTGAAACATTGACTTTATTTGTTCTTCAGAATGAAGTGACCTAAATCCCCCTCACCCGTCTCCCATCATAATGTCAAATATGAATTTGGATAAAGCGCACTTTTCAAATAACGGCATTGGGCGCGTCAATGTCATATCTTGGGTTTAAAGGACCATCCGTTCATCGTGAATGGGTAAAGGTTTTCTCTCAATGTAGGGTTTTCCAGTAATATGGGCAATCATGGGAACCAGAGAAAAAACTTCTGGAGCATGGCAATGACTCTCAAAGGTGCAAGGAGAGAGATATGGCGTCAAAGACAGGACGTTTTCAGCCTCAAATAATGGCTGCAGTCGCAGAGACTGAACAATAAACTCCAAAACCCAATTGACCTTGGTAATTTGAGAGTAAATTGACCAGGAGGGTCTTAAACATTTTAATGTCCGGGGATATTGCATCCATAAGTTTCCTCTGTTTATGCTGAGCCGTGGACAAATGTACTTTTGGCAATCTTTTGAGGGAAATAGGCATTGTTTGGGTATTTTTTCACAATTTTCTTTGTTGTATTTCACCATTATGTTTATAGATACATTATTTTCATAATAAAGCTAAAACAAGGATAAGAGTTACTAAGTAAGTAAAATTTGGCCGTTTTGGGAGCGTAACGTTTCTTTCTGAGACCCCCTGTATGTGAAACAAGCCCCGTGAAGATACGACCCCTGTTGCTCATAAAGTTGGGAATATTTTTTTTCAGACCCAATCTTTAACCTATTTCTATTTGAACGCCTGATTAACTTAATGAGTCCCAACTTCCCAGGTGAAGTGAATCCATGCATATTTTGATTACGTAACATGCCTTTTGTCGGTAGCTTATAAAAGGCCAGACGTACACTCTAAGAAAAGGGTGGCGAAAGAGGTTCTAAACTTGTCCTCTCTATGGAACCCTTAGGTCTTCAACTAACTCAAAATAGTTCTTTACTGCTGTATAGTACCTGTTATGCTTTCTGTAAGGACCTCTTTGGGTTCTCAGATTTTTAAGAACCATTTTGTACGGGTTCCATTATTGAAGGTTCCATATAATCAGAGGACAAAAGGTTCCAAAGGCCGTAATTTTTTTTCTAGAGTGTATTTTGGTTGTTCTTTCCCCTGCTCAATCCTGTGCACAAGGATCCCTGCACTTTTTTTCAAGTTGGTTTTGTTGCGAGCTATAGTCTTCAGTATTCATATGAATCCTATTCAGCAAACTGCTATACACACACACTGGGCTTGTCTGAACGAGGCAACACCATAGAATTTACTTTATCTTTTGTTGGCTTGTGCTGCGGTTTCATTTGGCAATCATTATAAATAAGATTTAAATATTTTTTGAAACGCTTTGTTAAAAGCGCGAAAATTATAAAACAAGAAAAGTATTATTGTGTAATTACTGTGATTGTGTTCCCCTACTTTAGGAAGTCCGACATGTTAAGGGTTGGGTCCCGATAGATCCGTTCGATAGAGTTTGTTAAAGATTCGTTATAAAATGAACTTTCCATCGATGTACGTCCAAAGATCAAGAAATAAAAATATGGGGTTCACCGAACTCGTTTTGAAAAAATTCATTAAAAACAACCTATTTTTTTTCAAAAAATTGTACACAATCGTCTATGGAAATTCCTTTTTTTCATGGCATTTTTTATATTAAACAAAATCGGTTCGATAACTTTTGTCCAAATTTTACATAAACGTTACCACTAAGATCTGTCGATTACTGAAGAACAACAAAGTCGGGGTCACCCGACCTACTTTTTGCTGTTATTTTCGAAATAACGGCATTTTTTAATCAGTCTGAAATACCAACGCGATATTGAGGTGCGTAAACGCAACAAGTTTCACGCACGGCAAACGCTTAAGCTGATACGCGAACAAAAAAAGGCACGCAAAATGTGCGCACTGATTAAAAGTTATGAGCATCGTTTTTCCCTCCTAATTTTTAATCTTTGATATTGATATGTTGATGGATGTATGATGAGAATCAATAAAAAAAAAGACTGACTGGGTATGAAAGGGAAGAAACGTTTATGGAAAGGTGAGAAAGGAAAGCAAGGGCGTGTCCACATTTCTTGATTTTGAATGTATTTTAAGCGTGTTTACCTTAAAACCAGTATGCTGGTACCAATATAGGCCTACCTATAGTTCTTAGCAATTTTCTAATACTATTGTCAAAATTCGTTCCTTTTACTAAACGATATTAATAAAAGTTTGACATTGGAACTTAAAAAAAAACAGATATGAGCATTTGTGCTACAGTTAGTCTTTTTATGCTAAGTTGTCGGCCACTATGCTTCAATGGCGCTGGCCACAAAAATTTCTGTGTTTTTTTTAAAAAAAAAAAAAAAAAAAAGCTAAATGTAAAATAAAGCCATGGTATCAGGTTATTTAAGATTGGCAAAATCACTTCAAGGTTTTTAAATGATTATGAAGTTATCCACGTATTGAAGTCAAATCAACATGAACAGATAATCACCAATTCCTTTTATTTCGGTCTTCCTGCCGTAAATTTACCTGAATTCTCTTCTTTTTTTTAGTAAATTATCGTTTCCATAAATGAATGTCTAATATCTTATGTCTTATATTCCCCCTTTACCTGAAAGTTGTACAAAAACTGTGATATTCAGGATAGTCCTGGATTTTACACGCGGCAAAATATAGGATCGTCGTCCTTAACTTTACTGCCGGAATTGGTAAAATTACAATTGATATTTTTTCCTTCAGCGAAAATTATAATAATCATCTGTGTTATGCATGTTTAACCCTCTCTATAAAACCTCATTGTGAAATGTTTTTGGAAAACAAAATACTCGTCATCTGAGATGTATTTCATTAGAAGACATTTCTGAGTTTCCTGACTTTGCTCGAGAAATGATAAAGAAACACACTTTCCGATACAACATTGAAAAAGTTTGAAAAAGCAGGGAGAATCTGCTTATTTTCTGAAAAAGAAGGGTTAGTTCTTGATGGGCCCGTTTATAAGTAGCAATTTAATCTTTGACTCAAGTTTGTATAATAATGCATTAAATTATGTGAAGAGCACATAGGCCTAACTGCATGTACTGTCATTGGCAACTAAACAGGTAAAGGACCAGCGGGCTTGCTATCGTTCGGAAGAATCGCACATGATGCAGGGTGGTTTACGCGCGCGGACAGCTAAGAACGCCAAGTCACAATTTTGCAATATATTTCTGTCACTTAAGGTGATTTGGGTCACTTAGCTGGCGCACACCAGTCCCAAGCAGATATTTCTCCCAAAATTGTGACTTGGCGTTTCCAAGCTTTCGCGCTCGTAAAAAACACCGTTGCGTACACTGTGCGATCTTCCGAAGAATACAAGCACGCCTTTGGTTACTTGTTTCCAATTACGTGCCTGCATTAGCTATGTCTGTTTACAGATTCAATGCATTATTAAACAAACTTGAGTCAAAGATTATATTGCTACTTATAAACTGGCCCTCCAAGTAACTAAATATCTTCTTTTTCCCGAAACATAATCAGCTTCTCTCCTGATTTTTTTCAACACACGTTTTCAATGTCGTATCGGAAAGTGTGTGTTCTTATAGTTCTATTTCATGACTCAGAAATAGTCTAATGAATACCTCAGATCAAGAGTATTTTGTTTTCCACAACTTTTTCACCTATTAGGTCTTTATAGAGAGTGTTAAATGTATAAACATGATGATTAGTATGATCTTTTATATAGGTTTCGTTGAAGGAAATCCACTTGTCATTTTACCGAATTGCCGGCAGTAAAGTTACAATGACGATCCTATGATTTTGGCCTCGTGTAAAATCCAGGAATATCCGACAAAATCACATTGTTATATACACTTTCATCTAGCTATAGCCATTTTTTCAGTAGTCCAACAGAAATTAGTCATTTTGGAACGCTAATTTACTAAAAAAAAACAAGGATATTCAGGTAACTTAACGGCAGGAAATGACCGTAAAATTAAAATGAATATGATTATCTTTTCGTGAAGATTTGTCTCAATTACTTGGAACTTCATAATCATTTTTAAAACATTGAAGAAGTGAGCAAACTTAACTCCCCCCATCACTGATCTAAGGCTTTTCTTTTACATTTTAGCTGTGATTCTCTCTCAAAGCAAACCCGACTTTTTTGTGGCCCAGCCGCCATTGCAGCATAGTGACCGACACGTTTCATAAACAACGACGTACTAATGCTCGAATATGTTTTATTTTTAATGACAACTTTTATTAATATCTTTAACTTCGTAAAAGGAACGAATTTTTGACAACTCTATTTATAAAATTGCTTACGAAGTATAGTGCCTATAGCCGTCCCTTTCCCAGCTATACTGGTTTGCAGTACGCCTTAAAATGCATTCAAAATCACGAATCTGGACACGCCTTGCTTTAATAACTTTTTCTTTCTCCCCTTTCCATAAACTTGTTCTTCCCGTTTCTACCATAGACTTTTTAATTGATTCTCATCATACCCACAATAACATATCAATATTAAAGTTAAAATTCCAAGCCTAAGTTATCAGTTAGCACATTTTGCGTGCCTGTTTTTGTTTCCGTGTCAGTTTAAGCGTTTGCCATGCGGATACTTGTGGCGCACCTCATCTCGCGTTGGTATTTTCAGACTACTAAAAATGTCGTTTATTTTAAAATAACAGAAAAAGTAGTTCGGTGACTCCTACTTTTTGTTTATGATTCAAACAATTAAATCCAAAAAAGAAAAAATTTTATTAAAATTTTGGACCAAGTTATGACCGATTTTTTTTAATATTCAAAATGTCCATGAAAAATGAATTTTCCATAGACGGGTGTACAAATTTTTTGAAAAAATAGGTTGTTTTTAATAGAATTTTTTCTCAAAAACGAGTTCGGTGACCCATATTTTTATTTCTGTATTTGGGTAAACGAGGAAAGTTTCATTTAGAACAAATCTTAACAAAATCTATCGAACGGATCTATCGTGACCCAATCACCTTAATATAACTGATTCCATCATGTAAACCCATCCTTTTTTCAGAATTCACATTTTAAAATAAAATGGCTCTCATCATGTAACATCCTATTTTTTCATGATGTCGCACATGTTGACATAAACAATCTCGTCATGCAAACAGCTCTTGTCGCCGTTGAAATAAATTATCTCATCAAGTAAATATCACCTTTTTATGGTGTCAATGTGCCAGATTTATTATCTTATTTATTTACACATCCTCTTTTAGTAATTCTACGTGTTGTAATAAATGAACTGATCATGTCAACATCTTATTTTATGAAGTTGCCATTTTGGCATATTTATCTCAATAGTAACAAAATAATATAAATATATGTAACCATGGGAAGATTAAATTCCATCTGCCAATGATGGCACTAGAATCTTCCCTTAGTTTACAAAACACCTGTTTGATTCTCTTTAAGCCCTGCGAAAACCTTGATTTTTCGTTTCTTGTTTTGAGATTTTTAAATTTGCGACCAGTGAAGTACTCATTAATTTTGTATCAATTTCATTATCACCTTCAATTGGACCATTTACAATTAATGTTGCACTCGATTCGCAAGTAACAAAAGGCAAATACTTCCCATATCACTTCATGCATACTCCCCCTACTCCGCCCCAAAAAAAATTAGAGAAAAAAACTATGTCCTAGTCTCCCTCCCCCTGTAAACCATCCCAAAGACAAACCAAAATACCACAATTCTGTACCATGCACCACTGGTCAAATCATTCAGTTTACAATCTGATGTATATTTTATGTGACCTTTCCCCCAACCCCCCCCCCAAAAAAAAGTTTCCTCAGTTTGCAAAACGAATATTCCACATAATTTATATTGAGACCAGAAATAGGTTGATACAGAGGTAAAAAGCTATTAAAAGATCAAAACAAAAATCCCACCACTGACCACTGCCCCTACAAAGAACCCAATTCACAGACAACAAAATTGGATGACTTTCACCTGACTTCCAAATCTGGGAATATTGCAATGTCTCCTGTAAATTGAGCCTGACAGTAGGGCAGACTACAGTGACCTGTCACTGATTGATTTGAGCCCATATAGAGGAGAGAGAGGGAGAGAGAGAGAGAGAAAAACTTAACGCAGAATGATTAGATGGCGATTATTGGAATTGAAAAGAGAACGCAAGCCTGCATCGTCTTAGAGGCAGCCAACCTACAAGCAGGGGGGAGGGGGGGCCGATCGCGCATTAAAAACAGTTTAGGCAGACTTGGAATTTTCTAATAATTGAAACTAACTTTTCAAATCATAACTGCCTTTGTTGCAAAAACCAAAGAAACGATACACAAAAGAATGAGCTTGCAGAATGTGTATTGTCCACAACTACTGAAACAGTAAAGATCCTTGGATAACATGAAAAAGTGGTACAAATTTTCAATCGGCCATAACTCATTCAATATGCATCCTATTGGAAAGATTTTTTCGGTGTCAGAAACCTGACGAAATGCACTTTTCAAAAGTGTACTAATATGTATGGTTTACTTTTTTCTCTTCGTGAAATATAGGGCGCTTTGAGGGTTTCCTTTTTTGGATACATATCCCTGTAAAATTCCGGATCCGGAATTTTCGTTAACACATATCCTATTGCACTGTTATACTATACACATAATGCTTACAGCATGAAACGGAAAATCACATTCCATCTCAAACGTTGGAATTGAGTAGTTTAGGTGACTATCTTTAGTTCTAGTTGACTATTTTTTTATTATACACACGTTATATTTCGAATCCTCTGAATCAGCCTTTAAGGGGTTTTACGGGGGTTTGACGTGTAGTTGGTTTACGCGCACGCTGCTTACTTACACCCTCAGCATTCTGTTTGGAGCCCAGTCATGGACAAATGGAAAGAATTTAGTTTTGAGCTGCGAAGGTATCATGCGCATATAACGCGGATAACTGTGCGTTTGTTTGCGTTTATGTGAAATAATCGCGCATCTCTACGCTGCGTTCCCTGCTTTGCTTCATGCCAGAATGTCGGCGCGGATTTTTATTGCCGACCCAACAAGACCCCCATTTGAAAAAAGTGTCCATTTCAGTGGTTTTCTTCCGGCGGTAATGGAAAAAGTAGTCGTGACCCTCATTTTTTTATTTCAAAATTTTAAAGACACATCGGGAACCCTCAACATATTCAGAAATTACAAAATTTTATCGAGAAGATTTTATTTTGTGGGCGAATCCAAACGTCCAAATTTTTGACTTTTTCCATATACTTGCGTGGTTTAAAAAGTACAACATACCTTTTTGTTTTGGCTATAGCTCAAAAACAAAGTCTGTGACCCCCATTTTTTAATTTCCATTCTTAATCAGCACCGTAATACGTAAATACAATATGTATGATTCTGGAAAATGTTTATCGAGTGTAGATCATAACACGTCAAACCCTTAATGGAAATTCATTCATTTTTTACAAATAATGATTATTTGCCCCGGTGTCATATACCATACAGTGTCCGTGTGACTGAGTGGCCGACCACTCTATCTGTCTATTGTGTTCTCCTTGATGGCTTTTTTCAGCCTGTACCAAATGGCCTCGTCTACAAGGTCACGTTTTCCGTACAGAATGTTGCTATGGTAGCTAGGACACTCTCTCATGGGGGACACTCAGTTTCTTTACACCGGCAGCCAAGTCCAACCCGGCCGGCAGCAAGAAATTAAAAATCAAGTGTGCAGGGCCTTATTATAGCAATTCTTTGCTGCCTTCTGGAAGTATGTGAAACAGCCTGTGAAAGATGATACACTGTTGCTCATAAAGTTGGAATATTTTTTTCAGACCCAATCTTTAAACGTATTTCTATTTGAACGCCTATGTGAATGATTACATAATACTAAATGTAGCCTTATACGTTGGAAATGCTTATTGTTTATAGTTTTACATAAAACAAAACATTGTTAGAATTGTGTATAGTTTGTATTTTTATTTGAGAACGTGTGAATACTTCATGTAAATCATTGTTAGAAACGAGTCTGGTTGTGCAGAGAAGATGAGAAAGAAGGAGATGGCTCGATTTTGAAATCCGATTATCCAGGATTACTCTCATTCACCGGCTCATTGTTTGGGAAACTTCAAGGGCCGCTAGCTCGATTGGACCTTTGAAGTAATCTGTTCATCCGACTCAAACTTGGCCAGTTGGGAAAGTTTCACAACAACAAGTTGGGAAATAATTGACACACTGCTACTAAAACAGTTTATTAATTTTCCAGCTAAATGTTCTCTGCTGGTAAGGAGGTAAGGAACTCCAAGTTTGTTCTGACCAATAATTATTGATTTCATTCGTTGGCAAAATAATTGAGGAAAACAGTGACTTTTTAACGAAAGAAAACAGCAAAATCAACCCTTTTCCGGTAAGCTAACCTTGATTTAATGTTTTGAGGTCAATAAAGGATGTTGTTATTTTAGCCTAATTTAAACATATCCAGTTAGTTCCTGTGAAATATGATATGATGAATAATTAGATAAATGCATTTTGAATTCACCCCAACCACACCTGTTTGTGTCTGAAAGTGTCCAAAGTGTAAAATTGCTTTGACACCTCATCGTATTTTCCAGAAAAAAGACATCCGATATTTTATTCTTGAACCAAAATGACAATTTTAAAATGTACCCTTTAATAAAGGATGTCAGAACATGCCCCCTTCCATCTACCCCCTGTTTGTTTTACTTAAAGGTGCAACGAGAGATTTCAAGTCATCTGTATTTTCTGTGATATGTAGTGATTTCATATAAGATTAGGCACTCAATAGATTTCCTACCTTTTATTTGCTTGCAGAAATAACTTAAAATGAAAACAAGAGGTGATTTGGATATGCCTATATTTCAATAGAAAACATAGACTGAATTTCCTATTTGCTCCTATGCGAAATTAGAAATTTTAAAATTTTTGTACCAAAGAAACAGTTCTCAACTTAATCCTTTCAGATGGGGATATTTTTGATTGAAAGCTTTAGACCAGTGCAAAAATCAGAATTTTCACATTTATTTCGGGACACCTGTTATTTGAAATCTCTCTTTGCCCCTTTAACATTAGATTAGACTTGGTTCACCTGGCCTGCTTGTGTGTTAATCAATAGAAAAGCAGTAACTAGTTGCTACCCCATCCTTGTTTTAATAAACATATCAACAAAATTAATGAATTGTTTTGAAGATGAAGGATGTGCTTATTTTTGTACCGGTCCATAGTAATATATAATGTGTGGTAAGCAAGGTTTGGCACAGTTAAATATTATAAACAATTAAAGATAATATTTTACAACGTGTTGTCAAACATGTTAAACGTGTTGTTAAAAACTTCTGAAATAGGGTCTGTAGGCTGTTAAAGTTAACAACAAAATAATCTACATGTAATTAAAAGTTCAAATAACCTGAAGATGAATTTGTGGGTTTAAGACGAAACTAGTCGTTCGTAATTTTGATTTTTAAAATGTTGTTCAAAACGTATGAATATTCAAAATACTGCTATGCTTGGAAGCACCAGTGACCACTCATGCATAAATGCAAACACAGAGAACCGATTTCTGCATAGCTAGGAACTGACTGAAAGGTCAGTGTTTATTTTAGATTTTCAAGTCTCGCACGGAACAATTTTATAACCCGTGCACAAGTTAATCGTTCCGTGCGAGGTAATATTGCTCTTGAGACTGGGAATATCGCCTAAAGCCGTATTTTTTTCTTAGAGTGTATGTTGTTTGTTCCTTTTCCCTGCTTCAAGCCTGTGCACAAGGAGCCCACGTTTTTCAGAGTTGGTTTTGTTGTGAGCTATAGTCTTCAAGTCTTCAATATACTGCTACACTGGGACTTGGTGCAGAAGTGACGTCACAGGCATGGTGCAGAAAGTGAAGGACGAAAATACTATATAGGTGACCAACAAAACCACAGACTTGTAGTACCCGTACCCATACCCGTACCCATACCCGGGTACAAAATTGCGTACCCGTACCCATACCCATAGTCTCGGACCCATACCCGTACCCGTACCCATAACTTTATCACATGCTGGACCCGGACCCGTACCCGTACCCATGGTCTCGGACCCGTACTCGTACCCGTACCCATAGTCTTGGACCCGGACCCATACCCGTACCCATGGTCTCGGACCCATACCCGTACCCATACCCATGGTCTTGGACCCGTACCCATACCCATGGTTTCGGACCCGTACCGATACCCATGGTCTCAGACCCGTATCCGTCCAATACCAATGGTCTTGTAACCATACCAGTTTCCATGTTGTTGTTGCCATACTCTTACCTGTACCCTATGTAAAATTTAAAAAATAAAAACTAACTGGCCCGGTATTCTTTGTTTTAATGGATATTAATGGAGTTTTAATTTTGTTTTACTTTGATGATGTTAGGTGCAACAAGGATTTACACATCGGTGTCCCTCAAAAATATTTTTTGCATGATGTAAGCTCCCCATCTGGAAGGACTAAGCCGAGAATGAGTTCTTTGGTACAAAAAATTGAATGTCAAATTTTGTGCTGGTGAAGCAAATAGAATGTTTGATATTAAATAATATTAAGTAACTCTAATTACCTTGGTTGTTTCACTTGTCATTACCTTTGATACTACATTTCTGTAGCCAAATCCACAACATCAAAATAATTTATACATCCCAAACTATTTTCAGTCTATCTCCATTTTTGCAACATCACTTATCAGATATCCATAGATTTAAGTATGCACTATGCAGTACTAATCACATGTAATTCCTTTATAAGTGCTTTCACAATTATTTGCACTGTTCGAGCCTTAACCTCCCCCAATATTAATGACCTTTACCCATAGGGGACAATTACATGTACTGCAACACGTAGTTGGATAGTGGACATCTCTCTGAAAAGTCGGATTTCTGCTTTTCTGCCACTTTTTAGTTGCTAAAAAATAGCATATAAGGATCCCCACAGACGTACCCTTCAGTTTTAGCTATTCCTGCAATTTCAAATCAATATTGACTCGTTCAGGTGGTACTGATAGTGTCTTTAAGTTTTGGCACTCTTCACTTATATTCCCAGTAGAATACTCAAAGTCTGTAGTACCCGTACCCGTACCCAAAGACTCGTACCAATACCCATGGCACTGTACCCGTTCCCCGTACCCATGGGTTTTTGTCGTAAGCAGGACCCGTCCCATACCCGTACCCATGGGCTTGGACCCGTACACGTACCCATACCCATGGGACTTTTGTCACAAGTTTGACCCGTACCATACCCGTACCCGTGGGGGGACCCGGACCCGTACCCGTACCCACGGTTCAGACCAGTTAACACGTACCCATACCCATGTCCGGACCCGTACCCATCCCGTACCCTGATTCCGACCCACACTACAAGTCTGCAAACCACACAAACCAAAAAACACTTGACATTAATGCAAATGGAAGAAAAGAGATAAGAAGGAAGCACATCGACACACTTGGCTTTTGAACGATCTATCTGCCGCCCCAAGCAATTGTTATAATCATTATCTCAAGTGGCCCTTCCGAATGGACTCCAGTTTCCCGCCATTTTTCAAAATGGCCGCCACCGTAAATTACTTTCCAAACTACTAATAAAATTCTGGGTCTACAACATGTTGTTTTTTTTTAAGGTTCAATGAATTAATGAGACCATCAAGCTCAGTCATAACAATGCTGGACATTCAGTTGCGGCGCCAAGCAATCTTGAATTTAAAACTGGCCAGCACCGTTAACTTACTTTTGCTAGAACTTGGTCGTCCTGAGACTCGTGAGAGGCAAAATTCTGGCGTATACACCAGTGGCGTAGCCAGTGGGGGCAGAGGGGGAAAATTGGACCCCTCTGAAAAATGTTTTTGAGGGGAAATCGGGGAAATACACACAACTCTATTTGGTGTAAATTTGTTTTGTGTTATTGCCTACAAGATATTAATTATGCAGCTGTTCTTTTTTATTTTCTAGTTTGATGTTAAGTCCTTATCTCATGGTCATCTTTTACAATTACCGTGTTGTATTACTATGGTTTAGGCTAAATAGTAATAACTCTCTATTTTGTTAAAAGCGCTTGGACCTTGTTTTGAGAAGGTGCCTATATCAAATGCGTTTGTCTTGTATTGATTGTATTAAATCAGCCTTTTTTTCGAATTCTTTGCCCTGCGGACCGGGATATTTTTGTTGTGATGGGGAAATTTGTGATGCAACACGGGCAAAATTGCCCCCTCCGAACCACGGGCTGGCTACGCGCCTGGCTACACCCAGTTTTTGGGTCAAGGAATTCAATGACGCCATGAACAATGCTGTGGACCATTCATGGTGGCATGACATGGTTGGTGGTGACACATGATATGTAGAAATTCATTGAAAGGCATCTATGACGCAAGTTGACAAGATCGTCGATTAGTGCACACTTATTCAGTCCGTATTACACTTAGTCTAGATCTGGCGTACGTTGAGGGTGATGGGTGGCGGATGGTTGACAGGAAGTGTCATAATTGAAAAGTGACATAGTTTTTGATAGGTGGTATCATAATTGGCAGGGATAGCTGATGGTACATTGATTTTTGGTACCAAGATATAGCTTGACCCCCCTCTTTCCATTGTGAGTGAGCCGTAGCCAATAGGCCTAAGCATTACGTCAGAGTGACGTCATAAACGTCACCATTCGATGTAAGCAAAAACTCACTTTCCACAGGACACCACACAACCGTGTGGAAAGGGAAAATTATTTATTGCCAAAAAGTTAGGAATACCCATTTCCATGCGGTTTTGGCTCGACTTGATGGGAAATGACTAGTGTCATATATGAGAGATTAGTGCTATGATAATGTTTTGAGTCGCTAAAATTGCGACGAAATATCAATTTTTCACCCTATATTCAGTATTTTCATAACTTCTCAACATAGGACGTCATAGTGCGTCATAATGGGGATGTTGGTAATTATTTTGATACCAAGAAAGAAGGGGAACGCTAAGCTATTCCTGTGGTACCAAATTTCAGGAATCGATGTTCAATAACGAAAGTCAGAAGGAGGTGGTAACACCCAACCCCCCCCCCTTTCGGGAGTTTTGTTACAAAAGGGCTCAGGTAGACGAGGGTTAAACAAACATTTTAAAAAATCGGCAATCGTTTATGCCAAAAGTTTAAGCTTGTTAGTCTTTGATGCCGTTCATGTAACGTGTTAAATGACTAATAGAAATTAAGGTAAACTCTGCAGAAACGTGTGGGCATGAAGTGGGCGCCAGGGGGGCATGGGGGGCAATTGCCCCCCCCCCCCAATTTTTGTATTGCCCCCCCATGTTGCCCCCCCCCCATGGTCGAAAGAAAAATGAGGATTTCGGGCCAAAATCAGTGATTTCGGGCCAAAAATCAGCGATTTGGGCCAAAATGGTGAAAATTCCAAATTTTTTCATATTTTTACCCCCCAGGATTTCACTTTTGACCCCCCCCCCCAAGATTGCACTTTGCCCCCCGTTTCCCCCCCCCCCCAAGAAAAAGAGGTCTGTGCCGCCCAATGTGTGCATGGGAAATGTAACAATGAAGCTTTTTAACTAACGAAGCATGGTTTCGACACAAGCAAGAATTGGACAATTGAACTGGATGATGGTACAGGTATTGTTATTAAAGGAACACACTCGGCCGATTACAATATTTTTCTCCGTTTATATGAAGGGGCATAACCAACCTACCTTTAAGTCCAAATTTAATTGAAACAGACTTACAATTTTAATGTAATGAGAATTTTGTGTATTACAATAGCCCATAGAGTACTGTACAAACTGTTTTGTCGGTACCCTAAACAAACAATATTAGCAGTAGCATTATGGGAAGGAAGTCAGACAAAATATTTTGCAGATGAGAAAATGACAAATTTTTAATTATACCAAATCTCTGGTTTGATGGTGTGTAAGGTTGGGTTGAGGCTGAGGATCGGTAGGGGCTCTTTAACAGTGTCATTACATATGGAAAAATACAACTTGTTATCTTTGAGGCTTTTTTTGTACGTACGCCTACATGATGTTAATAGTTAGTTGCTTTACAAGGGATTAGCAGGATTACATGCGAAGAATCGAAAAACATGTGTAAATGAATTTTTTTAAACTTAAAAATCAGAGGACACTTAGTGCCACGGGGGGGGGGTTCCTAGGGACCTCCAAATTTGTTTTTCGCGCTGGCCGCTTTACGGCGTGGAATTTTGCGCCAAAGTTTTTGTAATTGTTGACTTTAAATGCGCTTCTTTTCATACCAAAATAATTAAATCGGCCAAGCCGTTAATGAGTTAATGAGTGAGGGTCCATGGAAACCCCCCCCCTTGGGCACTAACGGAAGTCATGTGAGAATAGTTTAAACATAAGAATAAGAAACCGAGAACCAAAGCAATTTTTTTGGCTGATAGTAAGTTCACACATAAATGTATTAGTAAACATATAGTAACAATAAAAAATTAATTAACCCTTTATGTGCTGAAAAACAAACAATTTCATAGTGTACGTTACCAAACCGTACTGCTACAAAATCTATGGGAAAATGACGCCCCCCCCAATGTATTTTGCAACACCCGTAAAAATACAGGATTCACTAAACGGCTAGTTTTGTGTTAAATATAAGTAGAATAGATATCAACATTTAAAATAAGTTTTCAAAATGTTTGATGTAAGCACCAGGCTACATATGAATTTTCCGTTTGTGCCCATTTTCGGTGTTTTGAAAACAAGTTTTGCCCCTAATTTTTTTTTTAAGTGTTTTTTAAAAATAACAATCTAATTTTTTATGATGATTTGGGGTTGTCTTAGATCCTCACATGTGGTATAAATTTCGGGCAAAATTCCTCGGAAAAGTGGTTTCTTAGGGGGGTCCCATGGAAACCCCCCCCCCCCCGGGGCACCAACGGGAGTGAAAACCCCTTGGGCACTAAAGTGTTACGGGATATATCGAATAGGACATATTTTTCGCTGCAAACAGTTGCAGTGTGATATATGAACTTGTTTAAGAAAAGCCATAAAAAGAACAATTTCCTTTACTACAATTGTAGCATGCAAATCTACATTACCTCTCCCGCAAATGACAGATCATGGCGATGGCGTCTCAAAATCTACATAAACAGCTGATTGTGTGTCACTCAGTACTGAATAAACAAGATCAATAATATTTTGGTTTGAGGTCAAACCAGTATGATTCATGGTGCACATTATCACTCTTAAACTTGTGATATCACCTAAAAAGGTTTTTTAATCTCAAGTCGGGATTTTGATACACACTTATAGAAATTACAGATCAGATAAAAGTACTGCCTGTCGTTAAGTTAACAGGGATTTCAAGCTTGCCACCCACTTGCCAGGTTATATTCGCCTATCCATGGCAGTAGCAAAATAAAAACATATGTGAAATTTATGATTTTCGAGGTTTGGATCAGAAAATCGCTGCTTAACCACTTTAAAGATCTCCTGGTAGCGAATCATGATCATGAGGTAAAATAAACCATTGACTGTGATTAAAGGGCAACAAGAGATTTACATAACAGGTGTCCCGAAAAAATGTGAAAAATTCTGATTTTTGCACTATTGTAAAGGTGCTTTTTTTTTTCCGTCAAAAATATCCCCATCTGAAAGATTAGCTGAGAAATATTTTGTTGCTACAAAAATTGTGCAATTTCTATTTTGTTATAGGAGCACAATACGAAATTCAGCCTAGTTTTATAATGAAAGAGAAGCAAATTGAAAATCGCTTTTTTTCTCTTTACGACATTTCTGTATCAAAAATATAAGGTACTTGCCTTTGTAGAACTCTAATTAAGCGACTATTGTCTTAATCAATGATAATTCCATTATGACACACATATGTGCGTGACAACTCACAACATCTATCGTGGTCTTTACTCTTCCTACACGTCAAGGCCATAGCGACTTCCTCATTCTGTCACACACCTGCTTGTTGATTTGTAATCGCGCGCTTTGTTCTGCTGGACTTCCCGTGTTAGTATCTAATCGATAAAATTCATAGAATTCAAATATAGTGTCCAGAGAAAACCCTATTCTACACCAAACCGCTTACACACCAGTTGCCTCTTACAACAAGTTTAACCAAGTTTGTTTAACCAGGGTCGAAATCGAGTTCAGTCACCCGGCTAAACCACTTGTTTTAAACTTTTTTAAAACAACTGTTTTAAACTTTGTAAACAGTTGTTTTCTCAGTGTGGGTATTTAACGGTGCTGATTAAAGGTGTATTCGTGATCCCAGCAACACCTTCAGTTTTATTAATTGTTCACTAGATATCACGAGAAAAGCATATTCAAAAATTTTAGATGATCCCGACTTTGCGGTTTTGTGGCATAGCAATATTGCTCGTTCCACGGTCCATAGGCCCACGTGCTTGAATTTATGTCGGTTCGGACAGAGAATACAAAAGTGCATTTCTTAAAGACACGGACCGGAATTTGCCGCAAGATTGGCACACATGGATTACTATGTACGGTTAAGGAAGACATGAAAATTCAACTTTGAGGTACTCGGGGGGACCGAGGCTAGGGATCAAGAAATGCCCCTTGAAAATGGGGGTCACCGGCTTTGTTTTTTGAGTACAAACAAAACAAAAAAAGGTATGTGTCACTTTTTAACCCACGCAAGTCTATGGGGAAAAGTCAAATTTTGACGTTTAGATCGCCTACAAAATAACAAGGAAGAGTTACTTTAAAAGGCAACTCTGCCCTAATGAATTTTAGATTCCTGACATTTGCATACCTGAATCCACTTAAAGCCATAACCAGCACAATTTTTGAGAGCGCCCCCAAATTTTTCAAAAAAATGGGATTTTAACTTGTGATGGTAAGGCTAGAAACCATACCTGTGAATGGTAAGCTCGAAAAGTATCTGTGTCTCACCAAAACGAACGGAATTAGTTAATTAGAATATTGTTAGCAGATCCCGAAATAATTCAACGGCTGTTGGAAACGGCTTCCAATTGAAATAGCCTGGAAATAGCGCCCATGTACGGTACGCTCATCCATTGGTTAAGGGGTTCAAGGTCAAATCAAGTTAGAGGTTATTTTATCGAGGGTCTGGCACTAGTTCATCATTGACGGACATAAACGTAGTAGCATTTCAGCTCTGCCGTTTAGTCCCATCTGAGATCCCCAAAATGACGTATTATTACAAAATCGCTATTTTATGCTAATATGCATTTTATGCCAATTCTGTTCGCAGGTATAGTTTCCTAGACAATCATCAACTAACGGTGCCAAAATCATCAAATGTTGAAAATTGGAGGGCGCTCTTCAAAAATTGTGTCATTATGCTTTAAAGGGGATGTTGATGAAGATGATGAGGATAATGATGATGATGATAATGATAATGATGATGATGATTGTGATAATGATGATAATGACGATGACCTGATGATGATGATGATGATGATGATGATTGATGATAGTGACCTAATGGAGTATGATCCAGGTTGTCGGCATGTTTTGGCATAGAGAGCTGTGAATCTGTACACAGTAAGTAAAAACACACTGCTTTAATTGAGAGTACGTAACTTCGTAACTTCGATCGTTTGGTTTCTTCCCTAATCTCAACTGTAAAACTTTGATTTAACTTGAATTTCAATTACAAACTGCTTGTTCAAATGCTAAGACTTGTCTGTACAAATCATATTATGTGGCTTGCAAATGATGGTACTGTATAATTCCATGAGCATATTTAACCTCTGCTCCAGAGCCGACTTTTATCGTCATAACCTATGACCATGTCTACGCCCCACGATAAAGGCCCCGGCCAATTAAAACATTGCCGTTCCAAATACCGGGAGCTTTCATATTAACCAACTCTTCTTAAACCAGGAAATAAATACATGAACGAGGGCTCTGAACCAGAGCTAGAGCATTTTTGTCAATGTCTCAAGATCAATTAAGCACCTTGTTTAGGACAGCTCAATTCTACACAGGCCATGCACCATGCAATAACATTGCCAGATCAAGCATGTTTGTTCAAGGCAGTTGTGTTTGGGCCTGGGAATTGGTTTGCTTCCTAAAAAACACAGATTTCCAGAAGGTAAGACAAATTGCTGGGGAGAAAAAAAATGAAAACGCTTTGAATTTTATTCATCCGCATGTAAATAGTCCAACTTGTTTAATATAAGTACTGATGGTGGCGATTCGCATATGGAGGATGTTCAGTTATCTGTTTTTCATCCAAGTTGTCAAAAGGATGTAGTGTTTGGTATATGTAAAATGGTGGGTCATCACACTTCACTTAAGATTCATCAATGTAACTTGACTAATAATACAACCGTTTTTAACCATTGGCACTTCAATTTAGGCTAAGTTCATCCAACTTATAATCTAGTGATGTTTAAGAATTTAGGCATTTGGATATTATAAATAGCACATTTTCACATCAGTATGTAAAAGCCACAAGGTTTACTATTTCCCGTGCCACAAGAAGAGACAAAAACAGTGCCTGGCAGATTTAACCTTGCGCTCCATTTTTTTTTTTTTTTTTTTTTGATAGCCATGCCATCAGGCCACTCGTGATTGGAGGATGTCAGTTAGAAATATAGGCATGGATCAACAAGTACAAACAGCTAAGCATATCACTATTTTAGTGCTATTTGAACCATTCTGGACATTGAATTGCGTGAATGAGATTGCAAAACCACACAGCCCTCTCTTTAGCTGAATGGAGTGGGTTATACAGTACGAATGGTACAACGGGTGCAGAGCTTCTTATCTTGGAAGATATTGTGTTAAAACAATAACAAAATACCCTTCGGGCAGAAAAAATTCTCTGATAAAAAATTTCGAAAATATGTTGAGCTCGATGTCGTCTTCAAAATTTTGAAATAAAAAATGAGGGTCACCGCCTTACTTTTTGTGAGGTCGCCTCTTAGCGACC
This sequence comes from Ophioderma brevispina, assembly GCA_023653785.1. Lineage (NCBI taxonomy): Eukaryota > Metazoa > Echinodermata > Ophiuroidea > Amphilepidida > Ophiodermatidae > Ophioderma > Ophioderma brevispina. The sequence continues at coordinate 28,892 of JAMKCH010025902.1, forward strand.
ACCTATAGAAACCACTGCGCCACAAATTGCGAAGGAGTCTATTTTTTTAGCTGAAGGTCATGACATTAAATGTTTCTTTTATGAATGAAAAAGATCTACGTACTACTATTTAATTTGAGTTTTTAGTTGTTGGGGGTGTAATGCGATGGGCGCGCCATGCAATTCAGACAAAGAAAATAAATCATTGCAGGTTTGAAATTGCATTAAAAGCCATTTTCTTTGATTTTCGTCTCTGTGAAGACTTGCACTTTTGATGGGAGGGAGTTGAGTTGTTTAAAACGTTTGCAGGGATAGATAAAGGGTGAGTAACAAAAGGGAGTTATACGTAAGAAGACAAAATGATCAGGCCACGTAGAGTTTATATACGTAATGATTGAAGCTTTTACCATGTATTGTGTTGCTTATTAGAGAAGTTTAGGGTAACATCTTTATTTGAAAAGATTTTTTAAGTTTTTTTAATTACTTTCATTAAATTAAAGCTTGAAATTTGAGGATTCAGTTTTGCGACCAATTGGGAGTTTTTTCATTTCTTGATTTGAAATGACAGGAAGTGGTAACCTATGTTAAATTAAAGCTTATAACTTGGGATGGGGGATTGATTCAGTTGTAACACATTTTGGCCCAATTGGGGCGTTTCTTTCTATTTTTCTTATTTGAAATGACAGGGAAGGTGGTGTAACCTAGTGAAATAATGCTTATAACATTGGGATTCAGTTTTATCAATTTGTCCCAATTGGCGTGTTTTCTTTTTATTTTCTTTATTAAATGAAAGGAAAGGAAAGGTTCGTAACCTATGTGAAATTAAAGTTAGAACTTGGGGATTCAAGTTGATCACATTTGGCCAATTGGGCGTTTTTCGTTTTTCTTCGTTTTGCTATTTTCTTTATTTGAAAGACAGGACAGGTTGTACCTATGTTAAATTAAAGTTTAAATGGGGGATTCAGTTTTAACACATTTTGCCGCCAAATTGGGCGTTTTTCTATTTTCTTTATTTGAAATGAAGGAAGTGTTTGTAAACAGTTAAATTAAAGCTTGTAATTTGGGGATTCTGTCTTAACACATTTTGCGCCCAATTGGGCGTTTTTCTATTTTTATTTATTTGAAAGACAGGAAGGTGTTAACCTATGTTTAAATTAAACAAACTTATAACTTGGGATTCAGTTATCACATTTTGCGCCCCAATTGGCCGTTTTTTCTATTTTCTTTATTGGAAATGACAGGAAGGTGTAACCTATGTTTTAAATAACGATGATAAAACTTGGCGGATTCAGTTTTAACAACCCTTTGCGCCCAAGTGGCCCGTTCGTTTGTTTATATTTTCTTATTTGAAATGATAGAAGGGGTAACCTATGGTAAATAAAGCTTATAACTTGGGGGGATTCAGTTTTAAACATTTTGCGCCCCAAGGGCGTTTTTTCATTTTCTTTATTGAAATGGCAGGAAGGTGTAACATATGTTAAATTATAAGCTTATAACTTGGGGATTTCAGTGTACACATTTTGCGCCCAATTGGGGTTTTTTATTTTCTTTATTTAAAAGCACGGAAGGTGTAACCTATGTTAAGTTAAAGCTTATAACTTGGGGATTCAGTTTCCCCCCCCCCCCCCCTAACCACTACTTTGCGCCCATTGGGGTTTTCTATTTTTTTATTTGGAAATGGACAGAAGGGTAAACTATGGTTAAATTAAGCTTATAACTTGGGGATCAGTTTTACACATTTTGCGCCAATTGGGCGTTTTCTATTTTCTTTTATTTAAAAATGACAGGAAGGTGAAACCTATGTTAAATTAAAGCTTATTAAATTGGGGATTCAGTTTTAACATTTTGCGCCCAATTGGGCCGGTTTTCTATTTTCTTTATTTGAAATGGACAGGAAGGTGTAAACCTATGGTGAATTAAAGCTTAGAACTATGTGAGGTCAAAGTTCACACACCAAGGTCCAAAGTTGTTGTGTAAAACAAGGTGATTGGTTCTAATGACAATCTTATGCTCATGTATCAAAAATATACTAATTTAGACCTGATGAGATTTCTTTTTAACATGTTTCTGTAATAAAAGTGCACTTAAAACTAGAAAACCATTAGTACTCCTTTAAATGCTTTATAATGTTGTTCTTATTTCTTGTAAAATTATGACTGGCGACCCGACACAGTTTTTTTTTTAAATCTTGTTCCTATTCACACCGAAACCACTTGAACTGAACATTGGACACTTTTTGTAAAATTGGGGTTCTTGTTGGGTGGCAAGAAAATCCGCGCCACATTCGGCCTGCAGCAAAGCAGGAGGAACGCAGGCGTAGCGTTAGAGAGGCGAGATTCTAATAAACGAAAACAAAAACGCACAGTTATCCGCGAGACCTGCGCATGATACCTTCACAGCTCAAAACTAAAATCCTTCAATTTGTCCAGACTGGGCTTCCAAAAGAATGATGAAGGTGTTAAGCGCTGTGTGTAAACAATCAAACGTCAAACCCCTTAAACAATGGCATGAAGAAATACCAAAATTTGACCATAACCTGTTCACCGACGTACCCAACTCAGTTGATGTTTCAGAATCTAGCAGATTTCAACTTTTTCTTGAAAAAGAATGAATTTTGGTGCAAGAATGAGGCCAGAAGGAAGATATATTTTTTAAGGCCGATTCAAACGTTTACGGGACATTCCACTGGGATTCACACAGTTTAAGCTTGTTTTCTTCAGTTTCATCATTTTGTCTGTAATGTAAGGACAAATCTTATTGAAACTGGCTCACAAAACAAATAAAATTGCGGATAAGGAGATTATCTGAATTCAAGCATAATCAGAAAGTCAATATTAAATGCATCAGAATTATTATTTTAAACAGTTGTATGTAAACATCTGGTCTAGTAGTGAAAACAATTACTTATGTCCTCCTCTAGTTTAACTGTTTTAGCTTTAAGTAGCTCCACGTCATTTTTCATAAGCTGAAAAAAATGAAGGACATTTTAAATTCAGATTTGAAATTAATGTTGAAGGAAAACTTCATGAAGACAACAAAATCAAAGTTGAGAATGGTTCTAAGTTTTGCAGCTTAATTTGCTTTTTGTTCGAGATAAATAGGACATTCGGTACAAATTATGTTCGATTTAAGCAAGTAAGTCTGGTACTTGAATCATTTTTGTATGTGTTTCATAGGAAATGATCATCCGTGATTATTAAGCAAAGATATATTTTTTTTTTTATATGATAACATTAATTACAACTTTTTCGAAATGTGTTGTGTTACAACGACCAAATGGTTATTATGCTTCAAACCAACTCGAATCAGCCCCATGTTGCAACCGGCCTCCGTTCTCCCTACGCCCGCGATTGACCTGATGTTTCTGCTTGAATGTTCCGTGTCAACGTCCCGTAGTACATTTCGCTCAGGAGTTTAACGAAGAGAAACCCGTTTTGTTATTATATGGGCATCTATGGGAAATTTGTTTATAAAAAACAGTAAAACCTTATGTTTAGCTTTCTATCGGGACCACAAAGTGATAATATAGACCCCATCGACCATCTTTAAGACAGTCTTGCAAAGTATTGGAAAAGAACAAAGGCAATCCAAATATCATCATTATGTGAGGACTTCAACTTCCCAGATAAAAACTGGGTGGCCAAAAAACCAAAGCAAGGTAGTAAACGAACAGAAATTGCAATGGTTCTGGGATTCCTCTCGGAATATGGACTCAGAGTGACAGAAATGGTTAACTAGACAGCGTTAACACTTTTAAGTGACCACGGGGTTTCACTCCCGTTAAAGTTGAGGTCCATGGACCCCACACTAAGGAAACCACCTTCCCGACATAATTTTCCAGGAAATTTATACCACATGTTAAGGGTCATAAGACAACCACCCAATCGCAATAAAACTGAAATTGTTTTCTTTGGGCTGACAAATTAGGGGCACAAACTTGTTTCAACACCGCGAAATTTTTGGAAAAAGACGGGAAAAAAATCCAATGAGCCTTGTACTTACATCAACTTTTTGTTGATGAAAAACTTATTTTATGGATATTTACTCTAGAAGAACCAAATTACATATATTTTAACACCCAAAAACTTGCAGTTTTTAGACATCTTGTATTTTTTTAAGGCCGGGTGACAGAATTGAAAATACCAGCGCGAGGGAATGCTCCAATTATGCAGTCCAGATATCACCTATGCTTAATTTCAATATCGTGCAAGTCTTATAATAGTGGGCACTCGCTGAGTGGAGCACACGTTATAGGTATTTGCCAGAGAATTATCGCTCTGAGTGCATTTTGGCTGCTGTATCGGTATAGGCCTTCTCTTCCTTTGGACATGACCAAGGATACCACATTTTTTTGACTGAGTATTGCAGAAAGAAACCTCTGCTTCCTATTTCCCTATTGGAAAGTAGTATGAAGACCATCCACTGTTTTCACAGTCAGCCACTAGATCTTGGTATTTGCACTTCTTTCTTTCATACACCGTAACAAATATTTCCAAGAACGGGGTCATGTTTGACCACGTTTTGAGTCAACTATGTACCGATTTAAAAAAAAATGGGGTTAAAATGTTGACCATTTTTGTGGTCAAAAACGTGTGAAATGTCCTTTTTTGTGATCATCATTTGACCCCATTTTTTTAGTCGGTGCATAGTTGCCTTGGCGTTTTTAGTGTGTATAAGCTCATAAAACATACAGTGTGATATTTATTAACTACAATATCTTGTTAGAACCTGGTGAAAACGGCATTGAAAACAAAGCTCAAATAACAACATGGCGACCGTTTAGAGAAAAATGGTCAAAACCCACTTTGCACACACGTAAGTCTATGGGCAATCGTGATGGTTAACAGTAATCAATACCATTGCGTGAACTGTATGCCTATTACTCACCTAACAAACTTCTGGCCACCCTTGAGTTTGTGCGGAATGTTTAACCGTTTGAAAATGAAAGAAAGAATATCTCAAGCCTGAAACTGGACTTGAAATGTCCATTTACATAATAATTAAGTTGATTTCAATTGGGAGGAAATTTTAAATTGAATGAGACTTGCATGTTTTTCTTGTCAATACTGATCAAGACTCTGCTTGTATATTTTCAATGTTTGCATGGTTTGGAACAAGATCATGAAGAAGAAATATTGCAGCCGTTTTATTTTTAAATTTATAAGAGAAACTTGAAATAATTTGAAATGCCTTAATTCTTACCGTTGTGGTTATTAATAAATACCAAGTCCCATGACGGGGTGCGTTGTTCATTGTGGGTATCAATCATGGATATAATTCTTGATCGCCAACGCAGTGCCATAGACTTACGTGATGTGTGCAAAGTGTTTTTTTTTTTTTTTACCTTTTTTTCTGTTTTTTAAGTTTTTTATTTTTTTCTGTCATGTTTTTTTGTTGTTTTCAACGCCGTTTTTCACCAGGTTCCAACAAGATATTGTAGTTAATAAATATCTTCGAACTATTTTGATATGTCTACCCACTTTTTAGAAATTTGCAAACAAAAAAGTGTAAACTTTTTTTGGACCACTCTGTATTGTCCTGTCTCATATATCAAAGCATCTTGCCATGTATGGCATTTTGTCTAAAAAACAACATGGGGAATTTTTTCGAGAAAAAGATCATTGAAGCCACAATTGTTGGAGAAATACATGAACTGGGTCTGAGTGCCTAAATATATCAGGGCAAACAGATATTCTTTTACTGGATTACTGCCAAATTACATCAGTATGGCATCAGAGGTACGACACTCCAGAGGATTCAGTTTCCTGTCTAACAGGGAGCAATGTGTTAGCGTTCATGTGTCTTGTTCGTCGTGAGTTAGATCTGGTGTGCCACAGGGGGCGGTTTTGGGATCGACTCTTTTTCTCATAAATATTAATGGCATTGCTGAAGGATTGAAATCTTAACCATATGATTATTTGCAGATGATATATCCTCTACCGTGAAAAGTCAATGGAGGGCGGATGACCAGCTATCTTCGAAAATGATCTCAGCAAAGGTTTTCAACCATGGCAGACAAATGGCAGATGTTCATTCAACGCCTCAAAATGCCAACAACCTTTTTAAACACGCAAGAAGTCCTCCATTCTCTTTGACTATAAAGTCTCTGGACAGGTTATGGGGGGGGTGAGCAGACAGATAACGCCTTAAATAGTTACAAGTGCTAGTGACATGTATCCATTCAAGCGCATCATCTAGCTAATATCCGTTCCAAAGCTCTTGAACACTTGGCATCAGCTCAAAAGATTCCCCCTAAGGGCCAATGCTCCAGGGATGTAAATTAAGCAATACCAAGCTACTGCTTCTTGGAGTCCGTATACCGACGGTGTCACCTTGATTCGGTCCAGTCCAGGCTTTGAGTTTTCATCTGTCAGCGAAATTTGCGACGTGGCCGAATGTCCACCGTTGCTGGAAAATCTGATTAGATTTAGCTACCGTTGGGTTATGGCTCAGTGCCTTTTTGTTTTTTTACAACATCACTATGGTTTAGTCAACATCATTTTCCACAAACATCAAGCTGATCCAACCAGAGAAATCCAGTCCCCATCCCTCCTGTTCTTATAGTCCGTAACATAATAAATATTCCTTCTTCATCCGACATACCCACTTGGATAAGGCTGCCCTTGGATGCAGTAACATCATCATGCCTTTCATACAGTGGCTCTGCCGGCAATAATGGACATGCTGCCTACTCATTCATCTGACGCATCTAAGTCAGCTTGTCTGTTTTTTACTTGGACACGTTTATATACTTTTGCACATGATTGCACTACGTTCATTTGTGACATCAAGTAAACTCTCCTGGACAATCACCCCCGGCTTTCTAAGGAGTGCATTAAAGTAAGCCTATCTCCTTTACCTTTAGAGGATGTTAGACTGTAGGGGAAAGGGAACACGATTCACTATATTATGCAAGGTATTCTAAACACTCAACACTATCAATAAGTGCATACCCGAAGAGCATGGGGGTCCAAGTGGTCCCTCTCTGAGAAACGCTACCGTTGGAATTTTTTACTAAAACTCGGTCCTTGAGGGAGTACATCACACGGCCATAAAAACAGGAAAATTACATCGTCATAACAGATTCAAAATGGATGGCGCTCCAAAACAGCGTGATGGCTCTCTAAACAATAAACAACTAAATATAAGGTTAAAGCAGGGTGCCGGTCGGCAACACGTGACAATATAATCAGGCAAAAATGTTTGCTATTCAAACTTGTATTTCATTTTCGCAATTCCACCTTGACCATGTCAGTTGAGAATTGTGGAAAATATTTGCCATAAAGATTGCAAAAGCTCTTCTTGGATGTATTTTGCTCTGGCAGATTTACCATCATCGCCTTCACGTAGTAAAGTGGTACCATTAATAGCAATCAGCTTATGCTGATGATCGCGGTCGCCCGTATCGGTTTAGGATTCTGTGCCCGGACGGTGGGATTTCCGTGACATAGTGGCTCCGTATTAGGAAGTGGGAAATAACGCAAGTGCGTCGAGCACCAGGGAGGGAAAATCAGTAACTTGTTCCATCCATTGATTACAGTGTCGCTCCTCGCCAATTGGTCTGTACCGGTCATTGATTTCATGAAACCAAGTGTAAGTTTCCCCGTTCTTTGCAAACTTATGAGTCAGAAAACCAGAGTGGTACACTTCAGATTCATTTTCAAAATTTAGCGGGATGGCTCGAAATAGGGGATCTCCGTTTCCGGCGTCAACGTAGTGTAAGTCCCCTGGGTTTTCAAGATCACGGACTAGCGTAACAACGTGATTATGAATTCCATTCATGCCAACATCAACGGCAATGAAGCAAACATTGTAACCAAGAACCTCCAGGAGGTGTCCCATGAACACATTGTGGTCATAGCATAGACCCCCTTGCTGGGCAAACATCTGAGCCTTGATGTCAGCCAATGTAGAAATTCGTTGTTCCTCTAACGGTCGCGCGATGTTTGTAATTGATTGATATGGAATCTTCTGCTGATAAACATCTATGATCTCATCCAAGAGAGCAGATTTGCTGTTGGCAAGTTTATTTTCGACTGATTTTATCTGGAGGATGACTTCCAGGAAATTGATAGCTTCGGTTTTTGATAACATCTCCATGGTGCCACAAGATTCCTACAGAAAAAAGAAGACAATCCCGATGATTTGCTTTAAACCAATTACTGTAAATGTTACAATATTGCTGATATCCATTCTGCCTCTAAAATACGCACTTGAAAATTGCTTGTATTCCGTGAGTTATAACAGAGCTTGGGAAGGAGTTGGAAATAAAAATAAATTTTAAAAAGTCAAAATAAAATAGAAACCGCACAGTAACAAACACAGTGTCTAAGCTGTACGTACCTTTTAACTGAATTCCACTGATTTAAGCAGGTTGTTTGATATTACAAGCAATAATATATAACACTTGTTTAAAATTCGATCAGTGAAAATTTGTCTCTTCCATATGGTTGTTTCTGTGGTCGTGCATGCGTATCTTTTGCTTTTAGAAAAACGGGCATGCTATATAACATGACAACATGATTTGTGGTCACACTAGATTTCAGAATTTATATTCTGAATACAACGACATGGCTTTAGTTTGATATGCAAAATTAAATTGCGCAACCATACCACAGGTCATTGTTTCACATGTAAATTTATTTACACATTTTTTATCTGAAAGAATAGTTGCACAAAATTATTCTATGGCCAAATCAGATAACACATGATCTAAAATAAATGGGAAAAATAGAGTCTTTGTATTCATATAATATGATGCAATAATTGGCATTTTAGTTTCTCATCTTTTGTTGCTAGTAGTACTGATGAGTCAGCAATTGGAGACACCATCTCAGATTCTCTTTCGAAAGGTAACGGCGAAATTTCAATGTTAGCATATTTTGCTGCTATTAGTAATAGAGAGTCAGTAATGGAGACACCATCCCATCCTTTAAACGGAGCCAGAATTTGCTCAGGCAAATTTGGCATTTGCTGCTAATCAAGCAAAGCTTAAACGAGAAGGGTATGGAGATACACAACATTATTGATGAGAATGACATCACAAAGCTATACAACTCTGGCGTTTTTAATGAAGATACACCTATAGGTTTGCAGAGAAAAGTGTGGTTTGAACTAATGTTGTTCATCTGCCGACGCGGTCGTGAGAACCTTCGGAAACTTACCAAGGTCATTTTGCAATTGGCGTAGATTCAGACGGTCGACGATACGTATACCAAGCCAAGGATGAAATGACAAAAAAGATCAGGGGTGAGTGTTGAAATATAGAGTGACGGTGGACGGGATGTATGCCTACTGACCATGATGGATCCAGTCGCGTCATTTGAAAAATACATTCTCCATGTTGAATCCAAAGATAGATGCACGTTTAAGCACCCAAGAAAATAGCCCCGCAAGCTGTTGATGATGTGAGAGCCATTTGTCCAGGGTATTAAAGCAGCTCCTGTGGTTGAAAAATCTCTGGGTTCCTTCATGGGTAAGCTTGTCTAATATGCCGGGGCTTTCCCACGCCATTACACAACCATAGTTGGAGATCTACATATCACCCTCCTTGATGAAGTGGTTTTGAGGCAAAAGATATCTGCAATGTGTCAGGCCACTGAAATGAATGCAGCATTAGGCGTATGTTGGTCACCCAAATGATGCCAAAAACAAAAACTGTCAGATGCACTGCTAACGTCAATTGGACAAATTGACCAATTACAAAGAAACAAACAACAGATAAGACATCACCGTCAACGTTGTTGATTCTACTGCTCCTGGAATGTCGTCTGTTGCAGATCCTGGACAGGAAAGCTTGAGCTGATCCTATTCTAAGTAATTCTCAATATGAATCCCTTGAGGAGGAGCTTACAGTTCAGCCAAATTGCAATCGCCACCAAATGGATAGGCCACATGGGCTTGAGTGAAGTACTAGTCGTCTGGGAGAAGATGACGTCACAGAGCACCGTGCAGCAGAAAAATCCTCAAACTCAGATCACTTGCACACTGTTAGGAGGCAGTTTCAACCGCAGCCAATGAAACTTCAACAACTGTTCGGTGACAATTAACTATAATTATTCCAAGTAGCTCAGATAAGGAATTGTCACGCCAGACTGTTTTTGTTGGTGTTATGTAAAATTTGCAGTTTTTTTTTACTTCAAGTTGCGGTTTATCATCCTATGGGAGTTAGGTTATGGCATTGGTATTTTGAATTCACAAGCAGGAGAATCAAAAGTTGGATATGTAAAATTTTCAACTGTTACATTTATAGATGTTTGTATTTTGAACATTGGAACATTCGACTTTTGATGATTTGGAATTGGATTTTCCTGATTAAATCAATATTGGTAGTGAAATTTTAATTTATTCATTTTTTGACATTTAGGAAGAGGGCCATAAAGATTCTGAAAAGAATAATCATAAAATTTGACCATATTCTTCGTCCAATACAAAATTTATTGGTCTCGTCATGAGTTGAAAAATATCGGGCGAAGCGAAGCTGAGCCGCGATAATTTTTCAACTCATGACTGACCAATAAATTTTGCATTGGACTCGTTGGATACCATTTTATTAAACAGGAAAAGGTACCATGTTATTTGTCGAACCACAAGGATTCAGGAAAGGCATAGTTTGCACTATATAAATTGGAACGTTTAGAGGTATAGGGCTAAATCCAGCAAAATAAATAAATAGGGTCAATTTCAGTTGTACGGGGGTCAAATTTTAAAGTTGCTCCGATTTAGATTTTAAAAAATGGTGGCCAAATTATTGATGGGTTCCATAGGTTAAAATAAGGAATAGACTGTCTAAAATATCCACCCCCCTAGTTCCCGATGTAGGGGCACAGAAGGTCAACGTCCAATGCATTCAATGGATTGCATTGTTCCCCTAGTTTCTTACTGAGCAAGCATTTGGGACACTCAAAAGCTATTTCCTTATTTTGATCCTAGGAGCTCCACCAATAATTTGCACCAGTGTTTATCCAAATCGCAGCAACTTAAAAATTTGACCTCTGTACAACTGTAATTGACACTCTTAAACTTTACGTTGTAGATAGTGCAAACCATACCTTTCCTGAATCCTTGTGGTTAGACAAATAACATGGTATACTTTTCAGCACGATTGGATCAATTCAGTGGCGTAACAGGCGGGGGGGGGGGGGGCAGGGGGCAGGTTTCCCCCCTGACGACTTTGGCCGGGAAAAAATTTGCAAAAACCATGCTAAATCAGCCGTTTTTTAGCCCTCTGACCGGGAAAAATTGGTCTTTTGACCCCCCTAAGGGAAAATTTCCCAAAAACTGGGAACTTTGCCCCCTCAGAGCGGGCAGGCCTGTTACGCCACTGGATCAATTTAAAAATTGATCCCTGCACAAACTTTGTCTTGGCCCCCTCTCCTTAAGGCACCATTTGTGGCACTTAAGAGTTATGTTTCAGGGGTCCCTGTCAGTCTGTCTACATAATTTAATCACTCAAACCTTTTGTACTTGAAATGTGTTACAAATGTATGCTAGATCCGGGGCTAATTGAATTGTCAATATTTTCTCCAAATTTCTTCTACGAACTAAAAGTTCGCAGAACAAAATTGCTTAAAATGTATTATCGCCGTATGGTAAAAATTGAATCGATCAGCAAAATAATGCCGATTTAGGGGTTTTTCCCAGCCTGAATTTCACATCTACACAAACACCACAGTTTATATATAGCAAACGAAATGGTGGTTTCTTTCTTAACACTTAAGGGCCCGGGGGGGGGGTTCCATAGTACCCAGCATTTGATTTTTTTTGCGATTTCTCGGTTACGCAATCAAATTTTTCAAAGAGTTTTTTGCTAATTGTCTGGTTTATGAATACGCTTCTCCTGATACAAAAAAATTTAAATCCGCCCACGGCTTCATTAGAATAATTAGGGGGTCCCTAGGAAGCACCCCCCCCCCCTTGGGCACTAACGGAAGGGGAAAAATCAAGATTTTTGTTTGTTTGCTCGTGTCCACAAGTCATTGGTGATGGCTTGTGGTGGTGTCAGGATTTATTCAGCTAGTGTGCTGATCCGGGGCCGCGTGTATCCATGATACAGACGCTCCTAACATGGCCCGCTATTTGAGGCTGGGGCGGATTGGGAACAGTCAGGGGTTTCCACCCTACTCTTATTCGACACTGACTGCGATGTACATTTACAGTTGTGACTCTCTGTACACGGGACCGACGGCTTAACGTCCCTCCGAATTCTGTTCATAATAGAATAGAATAATAAAATCAAGATATTTTATTAATTAAAAAATTAAATTAAATCTTGGGATTTATTTGCTTAGATATATACCTTAGGAGGTAATTAATTAATCATACTATAATATGCCGAATGTTGTGTGTATGTATGTGGGTTTGTGCACGAAAGGCTCCGTCAGTTTTGCTTCAAAGAGCGTTAAATTCACATGAAAGGTGCGTGACGATTCCGGCCGGTTCCTAAACTATATTTGGATGAAATCCGTTCATAAATGACTTAAAATAAACGAAAATGTGCTCGGTTGCTATGGTAAATTACAATTTGTTTATAAGCGTTACTAAGCGGTGCGTATGCGTGGTGCGTTGCGACGGGCTGTTACGCGTGTCAACGGGCGTCACGCGTAAGACGCGACGGGCGGTTACGCGTGGCAACGGGTGATCACGCGTAAGACGCTATGCGGTACGCAATGACAGGCAAACGGTGTGGGGAAAGAGAAATGGTCCCAGGAACCGTCATGTTTTTTTCGCTTTGATTGTCGTATATGTATGGATACTACGGGTTACCCCACGGAGTTTTGAGAAGAAAAAATTTAAATACACGGGAAATTACGGATGAAATATTGACGTTTTAATATGAGCTAACTTACATGAGCATAGTACGGAATTTGAAATATTAAAGTTCGCATGCCCGATCGCTTAATAGCCTCGTCCCAGAAGCCCAGATTTTAACCGGAAGTGGTCAACATCATTTTGGTAGTCAAAGAAAGCTACTATTTTCTCATTTACCCTGTAAAATCTTTAGTGCCAAGGATGTTTTGGTTGGAAGTAAGACGAAATGTACCCCCATTTTGGTCGACCAATATAAATTTTACACAGTACTCTATGGGGCTGACGAAATCACGTTTTATGCTCTCACATGAAAACGCATTGAAATATCGGCGCGAAACTTTACAGGTGGGGTTTTTGGGTGAAGGCCAATCTATCAAGATGAAAACTTCATATCCTTAAATCGGACCATCCCCCTTTAAGAGTGTTAAAAATACAAAATGTGCGCCTCGGGGAAGTCCTTACAGTTCAGGGCGACGGGTTTGGTTGCGGTGGTCTCGCCATAGTGTGTCAATTCTTCAGTGATCGCTTCAGTTTCAGTGATCGCTCCGTTCACTCAACAAGGGGGAGCCGCGCGAAGCGCGGGCCCTCCCGCTAGTCATACTATAATTTAGCTAATGTTTGATGTATGTATGTTGTTTGTGCACAAAGGCGCCGTCAATTTTACTTTAAAGGTCCATGGACATGCTTTATAAACGTACTTATTAAAACACCAAAAAATGGTTTCTTCATAGTATGTATTCGTATCAATGTAAAATATGTATGAAGCAGTATTTGAGAAACGTATATTTGATAAAATTGGGAATAATATCATGCGTTTTGGACAAGCTTTCAAAGGAAATCCAAAACGGAAAGTGATTATCGCGATGTCAGCGATGACCTGCGTATGATGTCTGAGTAACAAATACGCGATACGCGTCATGATCGTCATCGTGGAACGGACGTGCGCGTGGCCCGGTTTTCTTGCATACGTTACCACAGATATAGAAAAGGAGAGCCCGGTATGCCGCCATTGTTGGTCCGCTGGACGCGCTATTGGGGGTATTCTTAAATGTTCGCAAATGCATTTTACGCGTCTCGGAATCTTTCGTAGCGTATGCGTTGGCGGCGTCTTCCAAGCGTTAACTTGCAAACTCGTGTCTGTGGTACGCACCGCGTACATTCGTTACATATTTTTCTCCGTTTCATGATGCTGGAGCCTTGTATTTTGCATGTCGACAAAAAAAGCACGTTGTTTATTTTTTATGATAAAAATTAATCAAAGAATATAGAGTTCCCACTGTAGGCGAAAGCTGTTGTGGCCCGACCCGGCTTCAGCCTGGGTCGTCGAAATGCTTACATAATCAGCGGTCTTTTCTTGTCTAGAGTCAGGCCAGAGAATAATTTACGTTTGGATAGCGAAAGTGATATGAAGGAAAAAAAGTACTAAACGAAGTTATGAATCCTCTATAAAGTTGTAAAGCACAAAACACTCGGCAAGTTGAGTCCTCAAGTATATAAAAAGGGACCGGATTTAGCGAACACGCACTGTTGAAAAAAATGGTAAATTTTACAGTATTACGCGACGTCATTCTGCCAACAAAATACGGTAAAAGCGTCAGTATATTGTAAAATAGAATTAATCATAAAACACTAAAATGTATTCGTTAGGTTATTTACAGTTTGGAGACATGCATGACTTAAAACAAAACACTTGACGCCACTAATGTAGAACTTTTTTTACATTGTGTACTCATAAAATTACAGTTGTTGTAAAAATATACAATCAAAACCTGGTCAAAACCTGTAAAATTTGCAGTAGCCGTATTTTGTTGACAGAATGGATGACTGTATAATACCGTGAAATTTACACTTTACTGCCACTCTGTTATTAGCAATTCACAATAGTATAATGATATTGACATTATTTAAATGAATAAGAGCGACAGTTTAAATTTCGTATAATAGGCCGAAAATTTTAACATAAAATAACTTTGCTGTATTCCAAATACCCGCAAAATACGGTATTCTGTAGCCTTTTTATACTGTGCGACAGAGAATTTCAGGGTAATTTTACACTGTAGGTATACAGTCTATGAAACTGAGTTCTTTTCAATAATAAGGCCTTCTGATAAAAACGTTATTGAAGTTGGTGAACTTGCTGAAGTACTAAATATTATTTCAACTCACCTAAAAGCTTTAACAGCCTTGACACTTCCCCTAATCAAGACAAAACGATTGTGTCAACAGCCGTTTTAAACGTCATAAAAAACAAAAAAAAAAAAAGGCGGATACGGAAATACACTTTAAATTTCCGTTTTACGGAAAGTAGGATGGTTATATAAGTCAGCATTATTTTCAAAATTTGCTCTTAACTGGGGTGTGTTATAGCACCAGTAATAATAGCTGTTCTACGTGAAACAGACATTGCATTTCACAAAAATAAACACACGACGGGTCAGCTCCGTAAATATAAATACACATATTTAGGATTGTAACCTTAAATTTTAAGGCATTGTATACACATCTTATTTTTTAGTTATTCAAAATGCGGTACGTCCTTTACAGTGTTTGCTATGCTGGGGGGCGATTGTAACGGCCTATTGTATTAAGAGATTATTTTGGAAAAAAATCTTCCAAAGGTCTGTGGCAAAGTGGGCTTTAATATTATACACATATTAACCTTTTTTATATATTAAAGGTGGGTGACCGATCGACAACACCCATATCCACCCCCCCCCCACAACACACACTCACTCTATCAAAATTGGATTTGTTATCAGAAGAAATGTCAAAATCTCTCGTGATCCCAAATGAAAATTAAGGCCTAGGAATGTTTCCTTTTGAACGTGTGAACAAAACGTCTTCCAAATATGTGGTCGACCACATTAAAAACACACACTGGCCAATTTATTCAACCAACTATTCAAACCAAAACTCGGATGAGTTTCGCCCAATATGTATTGGCTCGTTTTGAGTTTAAAATATTGGGCTCTGCTACGTCCTCCACCCGCAATATTTTGCAACTCTCATTACACACCCATAAAATGGGCTCAAATCAATCCAATTCTTCCCAAAATTGTAATCATATGTTTTTGGTGACATGTGAAGGAGAAAAACATTTTTCATCATAATTGTTTTTTTAATGATTCCCATCTACACAAGGGAGATTATTTATGCACCCAACCACGCCCACTTAACCATTACAAATGGAATCGGAAGACGGAATTTTAACACCGCGAGCACCTTTCGATCTTTTGTGCCAGCTAATCTTTACGCAAACCAGCGGTATGCGTAGCTAAGATGCTTCACGGTAATACGCACAGGACTCTGTTCGTTCCTTTTCGCGTGTTCTCGTAAAAACCGAATACCCCCAATAGGCTATTTGTGGTGACAAAGATTTTTTGTACATAGGCCCGGTATCTGCAGACCGGGATCTCCTTTTCCTCTATCTTGTACGTACCAGTTGACTTTCTCCCGGTATAATGCGTCGTAACTGTGTATCAGAAGAGCATACTTTTTCTTGATTTGGTGCCCTTAAATTACGATAATAATGTGCTGTACTGTCGACGGGTGCACCACGGCGCGTACCGACAAGGAGCACTCAGAACAAATATAGCTTTATTTCAATTTCCCAGAACAAAGACCGTACAAGGCAAAGATCTTTGGGAGTGTGCGGTGCGGTTAGCCCAGTGTGAGCTTTGTTTACAACTTGTTACTCTGACGTCCTTAAACGGGGTCAAATCCAACTCCACATCTGATACGCTTCGAGAAAACAGGAGAAAGCCCTTCCAGCTTAGGGTAATATTTATTTGAAATTTAACCTTTCCCGAATGTTCACTTTTAACAATCTGTGTTTGCTGATATAAAGCAAGGAGTACTTGTTGTTGAGTACAGACAAATGTAATAATTACGCAATGTCTCTCAAGCCGTGTCCATGGACTTGAAGAGCACTAATTCAATGAAAGGTGCGTGCGGACACCGGACGGATTCAAACCTATATTTGGAAAATCCTTTCAGAAATGACTGAAAAAACTCACGAAAAGTCTCGGTTTTCTATGGTAAATTACCATTTTGTTTTACGCGTTATAAGCGGCGAGTATGTGTGGTGCGTTGCGGACGGGTGGTTACGCGTGGACTACGGACGATTACGCGTAAGACGCTAGATGCGGTACGCAAATAACCGGCTCCTTATAGTGCAAACCGTGTAGGGAAATAAAAATGGTCAAGAAACGTCATGTTATTCGCTTGATTTAGAGAATAAAGGTTGATTTTGGGAACCTGTACTCTCTTTACGACAATTGAAACCCAAGGCGATAACCATTATTTTAAGTGGATGAACGGGCCGGATGCCGATTTCTTCCACGCAAAGAATGGTGTCGCCGGGTCAATACTCGTCCGTAAAGAAGTACACGGTTCCCAAAATCATACCTTTATTCTCAATTCTTAAACAGCATTATCATTTAAGGTCATCTTTATTAAATCACCCAATTTCTCGATACTTTACGGCTTAAATACACAAGAAAGGACTCATCGCCCTGAAAACATCGAAAAACCCGCTGATCCGCAACGATCATAACGCAACGAGACGCAACGTTGCGGCCGCGCGCGAAAGTAGCAAAACGCGGTATTACGCGAGCGCTTCACCTAAAAATAACTTCAATACGCAGCGCGTACCTACCTGGGTTCAATTATACGAATTGAACCCGGGCACAGCCATGAATTGTCTACATTTTCACCGCTGTTTTAAGAATGTCGTATGTATGATACTACGGTTTACCCCAGTGGCGTACCGAGCAGTCGATCCCGGAGGGGGGTGGGCAAATTTCCAAGTCGTCGCGCCAGAGGGGGGGCAAAATTCGTTTACAATTTCGTCCCCGGTGATTTGCTCCAATTAGGTCTAAAACTTGACGAAATGCGAGCGTAGTGCGCGAAAATTGCCAAATTGACTTTAATTTTGCCCACTTTGGCTGGCATTGGTTGAAATTTCCCGAAAAGAGGGATAAAATGCACATTTTGGCCCATATCGCCGCTATTTTCGAGCCAGAGGGGGGCAACTTGCCCCCCTGCCCCCCCACCCCGGTCGGTACGCACTGGTTACACCATACCCACCACCCCATGGATTTAGGAGAGGAAAAAATAGATATACGAAATTACGGAATGATAATATTGACTTTTTAATATTTAGAAATAGGAAACTATATATAAGCCTAAAGCTACTGGATGTTCTGCAACTACGAGGAATACACATGCGATTACTGGATTGTGTGGGGATGGCTGAGAAATTTATATTATTGGATGTTTGAGGAGGTATGAGAAACATATGTGGGAAAATACGGGAACTAAACGGCTTACCCACCCTGAGAGTACCTTTGAGAAAGTACAACGGAAACTTATACGATGAATATTGAGTTTATTATTTCAATACGAGAAAAATAAAATATACGGAAACTTATACGGATTAAATATTCAGTTTTTACCAGTTCCTTAGAAAATTTCCTTAGAAATCGGTAACTACCTGAGCTATATGTAGGGGATTTTGAGTTATTAAAAGTGTAAAAATACTTTGCGACCCAGGGATCCTAAATTGCAGGGTTACGGTTTAGTTTTGCGGTGGTCTCGCCATAGTGCGTCATTTCTTCAGTGATTGCTTCAGTTCAGTGATCGCTCCCGTTCCTCAAATAGCGGGAGCCGGCGAACGCGGGGGCCTCCCGCTAGTAATTAATAATCTTAAATTCAATAACCTTTTAAATGTGATAGCATTAATTTTAAGTCTATGGGAAAAATTAGGCGATTTGAAGTTTCTGAGAAAAATACAAGATGGTATAAATTTGGCTATATTTTCAATGATATTAATGGTAGATTATAATGAATTAATTGGTTCAAACCGTAATTGGGTGTTGAGGATGGAATGTGCGAACCACTCTCTTTCGAAGAGTGACAATTCAATGGTCATAGGTCATAGCTAAAGGTCGGATTTCATTTTTTTATTGTGGGTAAGTGGTTCTTACGTGACCCAATTTATTTGTGTAGTGCATGATCAAAAATCCCACGGGAAAGTGGTTATCGAGGTTGGGTCCCCACCCCCCCTCCCCCCATAGGCCCCCCCCCACTTGGGCACTAACGGAAGTTTTTTTAGCTGGGCACTTAAGTGTTAAATAATACCAATAGTTCTATAAACTTGCCACGAAATTTGAAAGCCTTTATATAATTTAGAGGGTCCAAAAAGACAAAATAACTAGGAATTGCCCGGTACTTGCCAGCTATATCATCACTGGTAAATCCTAGATTAGGATGGCTTCAGAGGTTGTCGAGCTGGATGAGGCGGAGGAAAAAGGCATGAGGGGATAGACTAGCTAATTGTAGTCACAAAGGTGAAAAGTAATCCGACAGTGAAGTTGTTGTCTGGATACGAGTTTAGTGGGTGGGTGGCCATTAAGTAGACATGGCGCTGGTATAGAGTTGGCGGGGTAAAGTCGGGTACGCGAACCATCAATTGAAGCCAATAAAGTCAATGTAAAAAACATGTTTGGTAAAATAACCATACAAGAATAAAAAAGTGTGTTAAGCAAACTCTACTATACAACATATCTGTTTGAAGAACTCAACTGTTCGAAAAGAAGCATTTCTGATACACAAAAAAAAAAAATGGCCGTCGTTGGGATAACCACCCCGAACGTGGTTTTTTCAATGGCAGCCCTCACTTTGGGGATTTTTTAAAAAAATCAACAAATTTTGTTCTCACAACCTTAAAGTTTGGATAATTAAAATGTATATTGAAAAAGCTCGATGGGCATTTCAAATGAGTTCGATGAGATGGACACACCGCTATTGGTTGGCCATGGAATAACCCGGGTCGTTCGGGTACCCCAAACCATCAAACTTCATTCATGGAGTGGTCATCTGTTGTGTACGTGTTTTAATTGGAACAGGCGGTGGCGCGTGGCGCCAAGTCTTCATTCATTATAGTAGGGCAGTTCAAGCGTGACAAGTAAGTGTCTGAGCCGTGGGTTTTTTTAAAATGTCTGGTATGTGAAAGAGAGACTTTTCAGTTACGGTAACTCTTCAGCAACTCAGAGAATGCGAATTTGGAAATAGGACATTCGAATTCCGTTTGCAAAAATTATTAAAATTTTTGAAAAAAACAAAAAATTAAAAAACTGAAAAAAATAAAAAAAGTAAACAAATCTTTTATTTTCTTTATTTTACATGGCACCTTGGTAGTGTCCTCTTTCAACACAAAAAATGTTACAGAATCTAAACGATTTAAAAAGGGATACCCCTTATTTATTTAGGTTATGTTTCATGATTATATTACCTACGATTACATAACATTAAAGTATTTATCCTCCATTTACAAAACTAATTTGAATCATTGTGTGAGGAAAATGTTTAAATTTTATGTTTTTCAATGAAAAGGGAAAATAACCATTTCTTAATATAGAGTGTACTTAAGAAAAATTACACACATCATTTCTGCAACTTGCAGGATTTTCTCTTAATACCCTCATATACAGAATTGGCAGAGCAACAGAGTCTATTGATAGCCTTACTTACTAATAGAATATTTTGACCAAAAATGAGAAAATTTGCATTTTTTAAAATCACAATGGCAACAACTGAAAAAAATATAAAAAATTAAAAAAAAACAACAAACATAATTATTAAAAAAACAAATTTTTCTTCTTTTTCGGTTTTTTTGTTTTTTAAAATACTTATTTTAACCAAAATTGTGCAAAATTTAAGAGTTTTGTATTTTCTTGATTTTTGTGAGAACGTTAAGTTTACAAAATATCAGTCTGAAATTTTATGGTTTCCCCTTCAACCCTTTACCAACACAACTATGAAGTGAGTGAGTTGTATTGAAATGTGACATGGCCTAATTTGAATATTGTTTTGAAAAAAAATGAGCAATTGATATTTTTTATTAACTTTTGCATTTGTAGGAAGTTACAAGCTATCAGTCTGTAATTTCATGCGTTCTTCTTCCTACCTGTAAAAACAACTTTGTTACCATAGTGGTTGAAACTTTAGTCAGGACCTAATTTACTATTTTTATCAAAAATGCGCAAAATAAAGGCTGTTGACCCCGTTTTCAGGATCATTGTCCCCCAAAGATGACACATTTTAACGGTTTGCCAAGCTACCAAAGGCCTAGGTTGGGAATGTTGAAAAAATTGACAGCAAAATAACTTTTTTAAATTTTGACTTTGTTTAGTACTTTAAACTTAAAGGCCTAAGGTTGTTTGCACTCACGTTGGGGCCTAAGGGGGGGGGGGTTCAATGGAACCCCCCCCACCAAGCGAAAACACTTTCCCGAGGGAATTTTCAAATGAAACTCATACCACCTTTGGGGGGCATAAGACCAGGCCACAGGTGTCCATACAATGAGTTCCGGTTTCTCGTCTGGAAATTAGGGGCAAATCATTGTTTTCGAAATGCCGTCAAATCGTCAAAAAGTTAGTATGACGTTTCCGCGGCCCTGCTTCAACAGCATACACATTGCAAATCATTTTGAATGTTATATTTGCTCTAGAAGGACCAATTTACATATTTAAACACAACATTACATTTTTACATTCTTTCTTTATTTTTTGTGGGGGCAGTCATTTTTGCCATAGGTTTGTACAGCATGGCCGCGCGCGGGGTCGTATAACGATGATGAATTCGCTTCTTTTCAGCAACATAAGGGTTAATTATTTTTTTCTGATTCTGTAATTGATTTTGTTTCATGCATATTAACATACCGAAGCAGAAAAATCTTTCTGGTAACAGGGTTTTGCTAATTTTTATTTTTTAAAATCCACATCCATTGTGCCCTACGGGGGTGGGTTCCTAGGGACCCAGCTAATTACTCATTAACGGCAAGAAATTTTAGTATTTTTTTTATGGAAAGTAGCGCAATCGAAACTTACAATTAACCAAAATTAGAGTTCGAAACTATTTTTCACAGTGAGAAATCGCCGAAAAACAAATCTGGTACTATGGAACCCCCCCCCCCTTGGCACTTAAGTGTTTACATATTTTTTTGTCCAATACACCTATTATGGCAATTTGGCTATCTCTCAACCAGACCTCTATTTTTGTCATGTCCGATGCCTCCGGGTTTGAAATCGCTAGCCTTACACCCTATGGATGTCATGTTGGAGTGCCCCCACCCCCCCCCCTCGTGAAATTAACTAAGAAATTTAAGCGAGAAGGTGCAAATGAAATTTTTCATCAAAAGCGAGGAGGAACACGACTTTCAACGTTCTTTTTTTAAACGTGAAGGGGGGAGGGATACGACTTTCTCGCCAAAAAAGGTTAAATCCTCCATTTCTCCCTGGTGTAAATACTGCATTAGCATTGAGGGACCTGCTAGAAGGACAGCACGAAGGTCTCATCCGACAATTGTCAATTCGGCAGATTTACATGGAAATTGCATTTTGGTTTTACTAAATCTCATCTAGCCCATACCCCTCGCTACGAAAGCGGCCTTTCCCCCCCACACAATAACGGGCACAATCGATAATTTTAGATGTCATATCGGGCTATGTATTACATCATTATTTCACTGAAATACAAACTATATATGTTGCCGATCTTTACATCACAACTGTCATTAACGTACAGCGCCGCCACGTGAGCGCCACATCGCAATTATGTGTTTCCATTTCCAGCATCAAGTTTGGCGTGCAAGCTGGTTTCTTGGTGGCACTTTACGCACTACTCAATATTAGTCTTCTTTTCCGAGCGCTGTCAGTGATCAAATTCTTTGTAAAAAAATACATAAATTCTTTGATCCATATGTATCTAGCTTAATTGTGTTATTTTTGGAAATTTTCGTTTTGGAGAAAAAAAATCGCGAATGTTTCAAAAATCCTATCTCACGCAACCACAACATCTTGGAAAAATTTCACATCAACAAACACCACGCTGTAGCTTTATGTCATCCAGACTTTTTCCAAAAACTTACACTCTGAGGGCCTGTAACCCAGTCACAACGCTCGGATTTACACATTCGTCAGTCCCCGTTAGTCAACTTAAATGCTAACTCATCAAAAATTGGTGGCCAAATCGGCGTGTTCTATGTTACCATGCTTTCCAATGGGGCGTTGAAAGGTGCTCGAAAATTGCTCATTTTGTGAGATTGAATTATCAAGGTATCTCACGTGATAGCTACCAACTTCTACATCTTATTTTTTCGATTCCGTTTTAGAATGTTAGCGGGAAGAATCTTCAACACACATTTGGAGTGGGAATGACATTGGGATTAGCCATAGTTTGAATTAAATTGACGATTCTCTGTATAATGTGTTTGTTCTCTACTCACACACTCACACACACTTCCGTGCAGTAGATCGGTCACCGATTCGTAATAGGATAACTGAACTGCCTATTCATAGCAAATAACCACAAAAAGTCAAAAAAATTACAGCAATACTGAGTGGCAGACCACAACCCAATTTGGGGGCTTGAGTGGTCGGTCATAGGTGTTCCCATGACTACATACGACCTCGTCCCTCGTTCGTCGTTATTCATACAAAAAAAATCAGACATAACCCTTCCAGTGGAAAGTTGATCTTCAACTCCAACGGTTTTGATAAGAAAATTCCTTGCTCCATATACAAATTCAAATTTTCGGTCAAGAATTTCTCTTTTACGTGTTACCATGGCGACGTCTGAAATTTGGATTCTTGGCCAGCCCTCGTGATTTGAAGGAACCCTATCCTTTAAACTAGTAACCCCTTTCTCCCTCTCCAGAAATATATATTCCGAATAGACCTTAACATCCTACGTCACGTTCTTTTGTTGTCTTGCGAATCCATTCCTTCGACTCGTTATGGCCCTAGTATTAACACTACTGCTAAGGGGGGGGGGGGTTCTAGGGCCCCATTTTTTTTGTTTTTCAG
>JAMKCH010025903.1:0-18969 GCA_023653785.1 Ophioderma brevispina
TTTCTCGAGTTTCAGTGAAAAATAAACAAATATGAAGGATCACGAATGCACCTTAATGATTTCCATTCGAATCAAGTGACCTACAACAAAGGAATATACTCTTGTTTTATCTAAACAGAAAGGCATCGGGTACAAATCGAATCTGGAGAGATCTATCTCTTATTTAATGCTGTATCAAGTTTTCATTAAAAAGGTAAATATTAGAATTAGTACTTTTGTTTGTTATTGATTTTCTTTCTTCTATTTGAATGACTTTCGATTAACTCCAAGTGGAAATTTACATCCGATAAGCTCCAGGCACCAATTTTATCCAAGGTCGGAGAAACTTTAAAAACTGAACCCCCTGTACGTACAACTAAAAATTACCCTTTTTATTGATTGTCTGGTTTTTTTTTAGCATTAAAACCCCAAAACTTAGGGGTTCAGTACAAAAACTATACCTCAGAATCTTATGGTTAGAAAAAAACTGGTATAGTTACCGTTTCACAACGACTGGATCAATTTTAAAAATTGGAACTTCTGTGTCAATGCAATCTTTGTCCAGATATTTAAGACACCATTTTGACAGCACTTAAGAAGCAGGTACAGCGTCCATGATCTGAAGGCTGCCTACATATTTAATTGATCAAACCTTTGTAATAAAGGATGTGTTAGGCCTACTAATGTTTGCTAGCTCCCGCGCTAGTTATTACCATAGTTAAAAAATCTTAGTAATAGAGTCAACTGATGAGTCCTTCTCGAAATTGATACACCATACCTTCCAATATCCGAGCGGTTCCAGAATCGGTTGCAATCGCTGGCGTTTGAATCGGTATATGTGACGCGGAGGCCATTGCGTCGTTCCTCTGCAGGTTGTCTTGCCTTTGGTACATAGTACACAAGAAAGAAAACTAATTCCTAGGATGGGATTGAAAGGATGAGTGTCAAGAGGCAGATTGTTCTTGCGAAGTCCTCTACTTAAGGTCCCGATAAGGTGAGTCCCGGTTTTTTCGTCCCCGGGTGGAATAAAGAACGAACATGGGAAACGAGAAGTTCCTAAAAGAATCTTGCCATAAGACCAGAACCTGAGACACATAGACATGCATACAGACGAAGAGTACGGACGGAACTTGTCACAATTAAGAGCTTCATGGTTGGCCATGGCATAACCCAGGCTGAAGAGTACGGAATATAGGCCCTACATTGTAAGTGAGGGTTTTGGTTTTAGACACCAATCTAACCGCGATTTTATTCCCTACGTACGTTCTAAAAATGTTTAATTTCTAAACACTGCAGTCCTTTTTCACAGAAACATTTTCAGTCTCTTCCACAGAATAACGTATGACTCTATCAACTGAGAGGGTACATTGCGGTTTGTGGTAGAATCGAATGTGTGAGCAAGTAAACATGTTTAGAGTGCTAATCATATTCTTCCAACACATTCTAGCACCTAATTTACCGTCTCACCGTGTAGTACATGGTTTTAAATGTCAATTTTATGTCCAATATCAAAAAGTTTCAACCATATGTGAGACAAAACGGCTTACACGAATGTCTTCGCATATGTAAATTCCAACCCGAATCGTTACTACCAAATAAATTCATGGTCAGGGCCGGCGGTTCCAAACTAAATCCCCTGTTCCAACGTTTTTCTTCTGCCAGGGCAGAAGATTAATCCTGAATTGACCAAGCCCTCATGCAGTGGACAACGTTCTTATTGTTGTACAGCCCATCCATTGTTTACATTTCTCAGCTTTTCCTGATAACTGGCCTGTGTTTGAGTTTTCAAGAGTCTCATCTTTCCATCCATGGCCATGTCAGTGATAGTGACATTTCCTGCTTGCACTAAATGAGACTAGTCCTAACCTAAAGTCTATGTAACTTTTTTCTGATTGGTTGGTCAGATTGGCAAAAATTTTGCTTGACAAATTAACTGTAGAGATACTTCTATAGCCAAATTATACCCAAAATATACGTCCAATGTTATAATATACAATTGTGGTACAGAATTACATTGATTTTGTATGTATATTTTTTTTTTTTTTTTTTTAACACTGATACATGGAACTATTTCCATTAAGCAGACAATATTTCAGGTGTGGTACACAGACCAACTTGTACAGCAATTGTATGACAGATATTACTACCCATAGTGGATTTGGCCTTTGCACTGTATAAAGTTCCCTTAAAAGGGAAGTATTGTAACCTGAAGCTTGGTGTTCCATGCAATGCTATTTCTACTTCAATAATACCATAATTGTATCAGAAAAAGTACATGAAACTGAATGTCTTTTGTTTCACAATAAGGTTTGATCATTCTGAATTGATGCCTTGCATAGTAAGTCATTACAATATATGTGTTACAAAACTCATTTTGTTGTTTCTTTCCAAAATTGTGCACTAAAATGCAGAAGATTGTCCTTTTACGGCGCGTCTTGTTCATACCACATTTTATTCTAGTGACCGCGTGTTTGTGGGACTGTTTATGTGCCGTACTTGCATACATATACTTTCGGGACCTAACACAAAATATATAAATTCTGTCGAACAAAGGCATTGGCTTAGGAAGATTTGCAGGATTGGTGGGCCTACTGCGAGGTGCCAAGTGGGAATGGTGGGGGTGTCGTGGTGGTGCCAGCGAATGGCGGGGGGGATTCCCATTACTTTCTTTCCCCCTCCCCAGGACCCGGCCAGAACGAAAACATCACGGTTTAGGAAACAAATCAGCGATTTGGGGCCAAAAATCCGGCCAATTGGGCAAATATCAGCGATTTGGGCAAAATTTGTTTAAAATATCAAAGTTTTAAAAAAATTTCAATTATCCCCCCGAAAACGAAGTCCCGTGCTGCCACTGGGGGAGGGTGAGGTGGGAATAATGTTGGGTTATAGCTGTTAAATTTTTTTTTTGGGGGGTGGGGGGGCTCCACTTAAATTATTGGGGTGCCAGCCCCCCACTTCTAAGCACATGGAAAGGTCCTCGAAAGGAAATGTTTTCTAGGTAGTTTAACAATGCAGTTTATTCCATTTAAACATAGGTGGGTTTTCTATGTCCGAAGTATATACCAATGTTAACATTATGCGCATAGGCAGCTGTTGTGCAATTTATGCAAGAAAAAAAGTTGTAATTTACACAACTCTATATGTTTAGTATTACTCACTAGTCGGAATGGTTCATAGGTTAACAACCTTATATTTTACACAAACTTTTTAAATAGAAGATTTACATGGTATGTTCAACCTGAGAATAGTAACTGTTTTAGTGTAATTAAGCTTGTGAGCTTTTATATTAAACACATTCTTATATAAGAATGTATTGTATTCACAAGTTTCGTCACCACATCCTTTATATACGGATAATTGATTATAGGGTTCATCAAATTAAATTATTAATGGTAGAATGGAATTTCACTAAAAAAAAAACGAGGCAAAACTCGAATTTATGCGATGCGTAAACAGGCCCGCCGCATGTCGTGATTCATTAACACTGCAAAAACAGTGTTTAGAAAAATTTAAAACTCTTCTAAACACTATTTGCACCACGTTTCTAAACATTTTGAAAAAATGCTCAATATCTAAACAACTTTATCTAATATGTTTAAATCTAAAACATGTTAGGGATTTGAATTACGTGTTTAAACATTTTGACGGAAAGCCTAGAGATTTGACATGTTAATTCCTAAACAAGAATTCGCACCAAGTTTATAAACACTGTTTTTTTTTTCTGCAGTTGAAGAAGTAACAACTAAAACTACACCAGAACACACCTTATAAAATATGGCCAACACTCCCTATACACCGGGACCACTAGACCACCCTACTTAACCATACAATATCCTCCCACCCCCACAACCAATTTGTAACATTTTATTTGCACAGGGAATGTTTTTCTCACAGACAGAGGACATAGGATAGACAAACACGGCACCGAACGCGAAAAGTTGTCGATGAACTCCGTCCATAACTTACCAATAAATCACTAAACCTCGTCGATGAACTCCATCCATAATTATCCAAAATAACTCAAAAAAAATTCATCCATAACTCGTCGATGAACTCCATCAATAAACCACCAAAATAAATAAAAACAACTCGGCGATGAACTTAACCAAACTCACCCAAATCACGTAAACATAGTCAAAGGTCAAGTACCAAAGGTCATCACCCACCAATATGACTAACTGTTGCCGACTTTCTTTATGAAAGTGGATTTTTACATTTCCCTCACCCTTGTCAGACCCAGGGCAGAAATGAGGAGAATTAGAGGGTTTAGTAGGGGCCTGTGCCCAAAATATACCCAATTTTGGCTACTCTTGCTTCATCTAGAAAAAAAAATATGACCAAATGTTGACTTTTTGGTGCGCACTAATTTGACTTTTTGACATTTCCCCCATCCCATGACCCAGAGGAGGATCCTGATGGGGAAATTAATTGACATGCTGTATACGGGATTGTATTGCACTTCTTACAATATACCCATTTGGCATTTCTGCTTCATCTAGGAAAAAAACCGATATGGCCCAAACAATGTTCCAGTATAAACATTTTATCACGGACGATAAAACCCTCATTTCCGGAAAGAGTTTCTGGACTGCTTTAAAACGTTATTTTTGATTGAATATTTGCTTGGTTGTTACGGGATTAAAATAATAACAGGCGTTATCGGGAGAAAGATTTTAGTGGTGTCTGTCGGAATATATATGTGTCAATTTTGCGAAGAGACCAAGAGGGATTTGACATTACGTGTTTTTTAAACATTTGACGGAAAGCCTAGAGATTTGAACATGTTTAATTCCTAAACACTAATTCGCACCCGTTTCTAAAAACACTGTTGTTTTCGTGCAGTGAATGAAGAAGTGGCATGGAAGAAGTGGCAACTAAAAACTACACCCGAACAACCCCTATAAGGAGGAAAAAATAAAAGAAATTAAAAAAGGGAAAAGGAGAACAAGAGAAATTAAAACATAAAAGATCATAAAAACAACCAAAATAAATTTGTAACAGTATTATTGACTCAGGGGGAATATGTTTTTTTATCACAGACAGACGGAAATATGGATAGACAACATGCGGGAACGAACGCGAAAAGTTGTCGATGAACTCCGTCCATAACTCCACCAAAAAGTAACTAAAAACTCGTCGATGACTCCATCCATAATTCATCCCAAAAATAACTCAAAAATCAGCCATACACTCGTCGGGAACTCTATCATAACTCACCAAAATAACTAAAAAAAAACAACTCGTATGAACTTAATCCATAACTCCCCACTCACACCAAAATCACTTAAAATAAGTCAAATGTCAGTACCAACGGTGGATCACCCACCATATTAACTAAATGTTGCCGACTTTTTTTTATGAAATTTTTGAATTTTTTTACATTTTCCCCACCCCTTGTGTCAGACCCCGGGCAGGAACAATGGAGGAATGAATTACATGGTAGTAGGGGCCTGTGCCCAAAATAGGTACCCATTTTGGCTACTCTTGTTCATCTAGAAAAAAAATATGACCAAATGTTGACTTTTTGTGCAATATTTGACTTTTTGACATTTCCCCCCTTCCCCCTCCCATGACCCAGAGAGGACTCCTGATGGGGAAATTAATTACAAACATGGGTTAGTAGGGGCTTGTGCACTCTTACAATATACCCCAAGTTTGGCATTTATGCTCCTCTAGAAAAACCGATATGGCCAAATGTTTCCAGTATTAACATTTTTTTATATCCCACGGACGAATAAAAACCCTACATTCAGGAAGATTTTTCTTGCCTGCGCTTAAAAACGTATTTTTGCTTGAATATTTTTGCTTTGTTGTTTACAGGGATAAACATGCTAATCGGAAGATTTTTATTTGGTCTTTCGGAATATGTCAATTTTGCGAAGAGATCCAAAAAGTCTGTTTGACTTATTAGCCATCATGCGGACAGACGTATTAGTCAGGGAGATATGGTCCAAGTTTGGCCTGACCGTAACGTTAGGTATATATACATTTTATTTTGCTGACGTGATAATAATGGTGTGTAGAATTAGAAAATCTGCCGTGCCGGTGCCACCTTGGCACCCTGGGGCGTTTTGAGAGAATTTAAGGTGGCGTCGCCATAAATGATAATTATCTATTCAACCCTATTAATAGGACCCAATGACCCTATGCACTTGTAACATTGATCATACTACTTTAAATTCAAAATGGAAAGCCAATCTATTCATTTTGAAATATGCCATTATATAACAGGCAAATACCTGCGATAAAAAATAAACCTGAGTACTTATATTATGTTGTTAGACACAGTAAATTTGTTTCTGATACTTTTAAACCTGGTAGAATGAAAAAGAGATCTACCTACAAGGGCGTTCAGCTCTGGAGAGCTCATGGCGGCCATCCAGCACATGCTTGCCGCTGGCATGATGGCCGTGGTTGCCCAAGGATTGACGTCAGGAAGGGCATCCGGTTAATTATCTTTTGTGCTCCATAAAATCCTCACCCACAGCAGTTTTGCTGAGTGAAGGTGTATTCCGCCACCCACCCGTTAGCGGAAAAAACCGGATTAAAAACTTTGAGCAAAAAATACTATATTTTTTTTTTTGAATGCAGGGTTTTTTTTACTAGCAATGTACACACGGAAGCTGCTCATTTTTATTTAGTCCCCGTTCCGATTCGTTTCGACTGGTATTTTGGATAAAAGTTCGGCAGGCCCGTAACGCTGGGGGGGGTTGGGGTTGCAGGGTGCGAAAATCGCACACCCCCCCCCCATTTTCCCAAAATGGGAAAAAGGTCCACTTTTTGCTGACTTTTTGCCTAAAAAGGTCAAAAGTAGAGAAATTTGACAAGAATGTCACACTTTTTGGTGATGGTGATTTGCAAGTCCAAAAAGGACCATTAGGGGTCACTTATGGTCACTTACCAGAAAAGGCCCACTTTACTACCAAAAAAGGGTCCACTTTTTCGAAGTCCCCCCCTCCCCCCCCCCCACCAAAAAAATTGCCGTACGTACGGGGCCCTGAAGTTCGGTTACACTGTAAGCATCAATGTAAATTTACAAGACGACGGTAAAATAATGCCCGTAAATTTCACAGACGTTTCTTTCTTTTCACTGAACGTGAAATCAAAACGCGTTACATAATATTTTTCAACGTTTTAAATAAGCAATATATGAGCTACTTTGGTCATGGTTGCATTTGGGGTCACCCTAATAAAAACATTAAAGTAAGACAATCATAATGAGATAAACATTATGTAAATTGCTTTTGGACACCCTCATTAAAACAGAGGCTTTAGCAATACGTCAAAACTGGCCATATTGAAAGCGAGAACAACTTTTCAAATCAAATTATTCCAATCAACAGATGGAGAAAAAATGTAGAATGACCATCAAGATATGAAAAATGATGTCCGTAGGTTAATTTTTAAAAAATCGGTATTACGTGTTGAAAATTTAACTGTTAAAAAAAAACAAATATGGACAACTTTTTCTCGATTTTTGCAACTCCAAATTTGTGCCGATTGAAGGGGCGCCTGGCAACTCTTCAACTTCACATAATATTGTCTTTTGGTCGCTTTGAAAAGACAAAAGGCTACAAAAGGAGCTAAAGGGCCGTACCATATCCGCCATTTTACCTACAGTGTTTTAGTCAACACACGTCGTTTGCTTCTTCTTCTTATTCGATACTCTTCCGCCCGGTAGTCTTGATGATGATCAGACGGATACCTGTAGTCATGTCTGTCAGGAGGTCGTGAATCCCCATCCCAATGATTACTAAACCCATGGGGTTCTGAAACCATCCGAGGTGGGGAGTGTTCCCTCCGATGATCGGCCATAGTGACACAACCAAATACAAACTTACAAAACAGGTTATTTTCTATACTTGTTTGCAATTGCCTCATGAACCAGACATATACCGTGCCTTGTAAAGCTATGTTGCCTGGCTCAGAATACTTTTTTTCAATAACACCGGTTTAATGCATTTAGTAATTCACGAGTCAAACAGCACTTCAAGCGCGATAACCTCAGTCTGATAATAGGGTCTATACT
The DNA here is from genome assembly GCA_023653785.1 of Ophioderma brevispina. Lineage (NCBI taxonomy): Eukaryota > Metazoa > Echinodermata > Ophiuroidea > Amphilepidida > Ophiodermatidae > Ophioderma > Ophioderma brevispina. The sequence continues at coordinate 8,009 of JAMKCH010025903.1, forward strand.
ATTTTGTGTTTAATTTTCGGCATGGAGCGAAACACCTCAATGAGGGTCGGGCGAAACAGAAATTTTTAATTTTAAATGGGAATATCAACTTTCATTGAAAAATGTTGGTCTTGAAACCGAATTGCAATGTTTCAATTAACCATATCAAGTTTCAAGTTTTTATTTTCACCAAACAATCACACAAATATACAAGCACTAACATACTGCATAACGAAACTTCCTGATGGTGGGGGAGAGCCATAAGATAGCACCAACTGAAATATTTGGTCACCGAAGGGTCCAAAGAGTACAACTTAGTAATTAACCTGAATTAACAGTGACATGACAACTACACATAAGGACAAGACGTGTGGAGGTGAAACAGACTAGACATTACAAGAGTAACACAAACCCTAGGCAGCGAGTTTTGGCATCCGTTCAGATATGGCAATGATACCAGGATGCGTTTGTAAATTAAATTAAGAAAAAGACCTAATTAGAACCCTAACACGGCAAGCATATACCACAATACACTACAACTTCCCAGTGGCGAAGCCAGCTTTTTTTTTCAAGGGGAGGGGGCAAAGGGGTGGGGGGCACCATACATTTTCAGGGGAAGCACAATTATTAAAATTTGTTAGGATAGTATTATGCCTCTGTAAATCAACTAATTTTTCAGGGGGCAAGAGGGGGCAAGATTCCCCACCATGGGGACGCTTCCCCCCCCCGGCCCTCTGGCTACTCAACAGCAACTCCATCTCGGACATCTTCCCATGCCTCTGATATTCACAACATTGAATGTGCATGATTCTGTTACTTTAACTATCTTATAACTGAACAGAATTACCCAGTGTCGTATTTTGCGGTGTAAAGCCTTGTTAGAGAATATAATAAAACAAATTACTGGTAATATGACAAGAAATGTGACTAAGTTTTCTTTAACGCCGTACATAAATGATTTTACATTCTTACCTCATTCTTCACCGCATTCCAAATCAAAGACCTTGTCTTCTGATTGTCTTTCTCGCTAAATCATAGGTGAATTATAAAGGACATATGACAAATGCTATGGCGAGTGTGGTAGCTGTGACTTATCTTGTCGAATAAAATAATCGGTTAAATATATCAGGAGGTTATTGGGGGTATAAATGAACAAAGAGTAGGTTTATGGATACCGTACATGACGCATAGAATGAAACTTCTTAAATAAATGAGGCGTGTGCTCAAGCCAATGAGAATTCGAACAGCCTCTCATAATTCTTTTTATTTAAGATAACCAAGTGGAGATTGGAATTATTAGAGTCCTGCCCAAATTAAATTTACAGTAACGAAAGGTGGGGGACACCAGCGTATGTAATGAAAGATAACATTTTGAAGGAGAATACTTTTTAGACGATACAACATCCCCAAAATCTTTGACATAATAATGACAATATTGAAAGTATGTTTTACCCAGGTTAAAGAATCATCTAGAAGTATACCCAAAAACTTGTGTGGTGTAACCCTGGAAATTTTACACCATCATTCAAATGGTTTGTCGCAAGATGCGAATTTCAGAATGCATGGTTAGGGATTTATTGGTCAACCAGGCAAAACAATATTAGGATGGCAACACTGTTGCTGCCCGACTGATCAAGCATGGATGAATGCATGGAAGTTGAAATGAACAAAATAAAAGACGTCATTGGGAACTAAATTTCATTGCCTTCCCTCGTGGCATACCTAGGAGACCAATAAGGACTAAATATAACAATGTTCAAGCATTGTACCACGATAATATGTCTATTTTTGGTCTTTTCTGTGTTTTACGTCGCTTATGGCTTTAAACAAACGGAGAGATTTGTTTACTTCCGGTTCACAACATAACTAATTCATAAATTGTGAATGTGAAACAATAATATTATATTATCGGCATACAAGACCCAAATAAATTTATCGTATGAGAAAGCAATATCGTTTAGGACATTATGATAAGGCCAAAATTGACCCCTGTGTGACCCGCACAATCTCTATTAGCATGTAATTAATTTGGCAATTATTGAAAATGCATATTGGGTTCTGTTGGAAGCAACTCTTGATCCACTTGAAGGCACTACCTCGGACACCATAATGAAGAAGGTTTATTGAGAGCCTCCATATCCGCAGTTTGCCCGAATGAGGCACGCCTATGGACCCACTAACATCTTTTAGTCCAGAAAAGTCCGTGTACATGACCGGAAAAGTTTTCGTTTTTCATTTTCATGTAAAAGCAGAAATCTCTTCACAATAATCGTTTTTCTGATGCAAAGTATGAAAATCGAACAAAAACATGGAAAAGGCAATCGACTTCAACATTAATATGTTTCATTACTACATTGTCAACAAAGAAAAAAAAAAAAAAAAACACTCACAATGATGGTTTATTGTTATTCTTTTTGCTATTAAAAAAACAATAAACAACGTCCACGTAAAGGAGATCAATATTAGCGTTTGTTTCTTTGCTACATTTTCCAAACCAGGAAACAAAGGACAAAATGCGTATAAAAACGAACAACAAACCGGAATATTAGATTAATTTACACATTGTTTCATTTGCTACAGTTTCCTACAAGTCAAAAAAAAAAAACAACAAACAAACAAAACAAACGAAAAAATGCTGCACAATATTGTTTTCCATGTGCTAATGAAGTATAAAAGCAACAACCATCATCATTGAAGGGTTACTTTAAACAAACTGTTTTCCTCCTACATTGTAACAAGAAAAGAAATTGTTCACAAATAACCTTTTGCAAGTATGATAAACAAATCCACACACAAACACACATCGCACCCAAACAACATAATTTGACTATGTAATATGCCTTGGTCACATATTAAAAAAGCAATTGGTCTGGATATCAGCTCTTGCGATTGTTTTTCGTTTTTCTCTTAGGCAAGTAATGAAACACACGCAGAAATATGGAATGAAAAGGTCCATTCTTGAAACATTTTTAAACTTGATACATATTCCAGAAAATTTACGACAATCATAGTGATCGTTTTTAGTTCATATGTGCAATACAAGGAACCAATGATTTTTTCTTTTTCACTATTTGTTACACGGAAAACCCATCAGTGTGACCGTTGAAAGAGAAACTTAGGAGAAGTGTACAGACATATACTTTACTTCACATTTATAAGCCATGCTTAAAACTTTCAATCGTACTCTTGAGTGAATCACGGATTGTAGTCTTTAGCATAGCCTATTGCTCCAACATGATTTGGCGCCATATTGCCTATCTTCCTGGCAGCCTAGATGACAGTGATGTAAGCCTCTCTATGTTCAGGTAATTAGTATATTATTTGATTTCTTGACCCCTACAACAGGTTTGACTATACCACAAACACCAATTATTACGTATACCCTATCGCCCCAACATGATGCGCAAATTGGAGATCTTAGATTGACCATGATTTAAGCCATCAATGTAATTGGTCCTTATGGAGTCTTTACCTCAAAACAACATGATTAGATACCATAATAATCCTTCTAGGTTTAAATAGAAATAATAATCTATGCCGAGCTGACATGTTATTGGCAGCCATCGTGGCATCTTGAAGTTCTCAAACGCTCAGGGTGCAAAATTGGCACGCCGGCAGCTTCAAAAGAGGACACTTTCAATAAAATCATCAAATTATAATATATATATATATATACAAAAATTCCAGGATTTCAGCTGAAAATAAGCCATTTCCCTCTACCGGACTTAAAATGTGACTTAGAACTCCGTTTTTCCCTCTATGGAATCCTCGAGAATGGAACCCGAAAAATGTTCGTGAAAATATCTGAGAGCCCAAAAAGGTTTCTAACTATAAAAGTGGCTATAAATAACAGTTCATTGAATAACCTTATGGGATTCTCATAGAGGACAAACTTGTTTAGAACCTCTTTGGCACTTTTTCTCAGAGTGTGAGAACCCTCCTCGGGAACTCATTAAATTCGCCGCTTAAAGTTGAATCAGAGAGAGGGACTCAGAGATTTCCCGCAGGATTGCGCCACTGTTTTTTGCATACCCACACATGCTTGCTGACAATACTAATCACTGTGTGAAATAGCTAAGCTCAAGTCCGATGTCCATCCTCATGAAGACGATGGCGTATCCTTGGGGGAGCTTTCGGGGCTGATACGCCGTGGAAAATCACAACTTTGTAGGCCTAATACAACTCCGGATCTGGATTTTTTATTCTATACTATGAGTTACGTAATAGTCCGATCGATAGGCCCTACATTAAAACGAGAAATTCGTTCTGTCTCAACTTTGGAATTAGCTTTGAGTACGCCATCTTTAATCTAGTTGACTATTTTATTTAAAACACATAAAAAGTAGAATTTTCGAAATCTCTGGTCAACCTTTATGTCAAGCAATAAAGATTCGTCTTAGGCTAATTAACCTTAATTGCCCAAGCTAAACAAACTTCCGTTAGTGCCCAATGGGGGGGGGGGGTTCCTAGGGACCCAGCCCAGATAACACTTTCCCATGGAGTTTGATCATGACACTACACAGTAGAATGGGGGTGACGTAAGAACCACATACCCCCAATAAAATTGAAATCCGACCTTTGACCTATGACTATGGCCAATTGAAATTGTCACTCTCTGAAAAGAGTTGTTCGACCGGGGTTCGCACATTTCCATCCTCAGCAACCCAAATATAAGGTTTTGACCAAAATTATTTCATTATATCTACTCTAAATAACCAATTAAAATAATCATTGCAAAAGATAGCAAATTTATACCATCTTGTATTTTTCTCAAACTTCAATCACCTTATTTTTTCCCTAACTACAATTAAGAGCCCGTCAGACAAAATTTGAATTGATGCTATCAGCATATAAAAGGTTATTTGATTTAGTCTTATTAATTATTAATAATTGCCTCCTAAGGTAATATATCTAAGCACATAATCCCAAGATTTCATTACTTTATTTTGAATTAGTAAATAGCTTGATTTTTTCACTTCCGTCAGTGCCCAAAGGGAGGGGTTCCACGGGACCCCAACTAATTCTAAGGAGCCGTTGCGGTTGAATTTTTTCGTATCAGGAAATCGTATTCATAAATCAGACAATTAAGCAAAAAACTCCTTGAAAAATTTGAGTGCGTACACCGAGAAATCGCAAAAATCAAATGGTGGTACTATGGAACCCCCCCCCCCCCCTTGGCGCACTTAAGTGTTAAGGCTCATAAAAAAAATATCAGGTTATCGTAACCCGCCCTCTTCCACTTTTTGGGATAAGGTCTGTTTTTTTCCTTTTCTTCAATTAATATGGCATCATCCGGGGGGGGTGTTCTCAACTTCTCAGGGTTTTTGGGTCCCCTTAGCTCGTTTCAGGGGTTCTGAAAGTGACCCCTAACGTACAATTTTCAATGAAAATATGACTGCTAGAACTAGGGTGTTAACTTTAACACCCCATCACTTTACCACATGGGGGGTGTTATTTTTAACGCTCTCCTTGGAATTCATGTAGGGGACTGCACCAAGCTTTACCCCATTTTGGTGTGATCTTAACACAACTTTTGGTGTTCCAATGTATATATGACACTGCTTGGTGTTCAATTTTACACCATGTGCCACATGTCGTGTTAATGATTGGTTAACACTGCCCGTGCCAATTGACAATACTGGTGTTAATTTAACATCTTCCTGGAATCAAAACGGGACTGCGCCCCTGGTGTTAATTAATCACCACTTTTGGTGTAACATTTATATCTGTAGCGCTGATATTTTGTAAAAAAATGTTTGATTTGGTTATTTTTTGCTTCTATTGTCACGGTTTTACCGCTTAAATTTCATAGCAAATCACCAAAATTTAAAATTTAAATTGTGGGGGCAACAACACGTACCGAGCGGTGTTAAACCTAATCTCAACACCATAAACTAACACCGACAAGATTGACACCGAATTGGTGGAAAGAAATTGTCAAGATTTTTGTCAAGCTCAGTTGACTTACATTTCATAAAATATATGTACATACATCACGAATTCCCGAAAATAATATCAATTTGATGTAAATTACAAATAGAGGCATTTTAATTTTTGCTTTTTTGACATACGAAGAAACTGGCGATTTTTCGCCACGGCTTCATGATCAAAAGCGCCGCAACTCGTGCCGTAATTATACCAAAACATCTGTTTGACTCGAATTGTTATAGCTGACACTGTAATATTGATGGATGAATGAAAGTAATAATAAAATTAAAAAAAAGTTACGAATAACCTATGTTGTTTCATTTCGTTGTGTTTAATTATATTAAGTGGCAACACGTCGATATGATGGTCACAACGACGTAAATATGGATGGTCATCACTTTGACGTCACCATTTGCCTGCGATGTGGATCTGTCGGAATACGTTTTCCAGTAAGCTATTGGGCGGGAAATTAAAGGGCAAAATACTCAAATGTGGACAATTTTCAACTTATTTTGATTATATGTAATCTACGTTACTTAAGCTGCCATCCTACCATATTTTCCCAATATTCAGTCAATGACTATTTAAAATATCACACCCCATTTTTGCAGTGTATACCCCTAACATAGGCGTGCCCAGGAATTTTGAGGGGGCTGGACTAGAGATGTTCGAACCATGAGAGCGAAGCGAGCGGAGCAAGCGGAGCGACTACGGTGGGGTCCAGGGGCCCGCCTTATAGGGCCCCTGGTGTGTCCCAGGGGCAACGCCCGACCGGGGTCCATGGGGCAGAGCCCCGAACTCCTGAGGTTTTAGGGTTTTCAATGACCTGAAAACGCCTTTCTTCGTCTTCTTCCGAACACTTTTTGAATCCGACGCATTTTGCATGAAAAAAATCAAGAAATGTACCATAAAATCATTCTTGTTTCTTCTTCTTCTTTTCTTCTTTTTCTCTTCTCTTTACCTCTGTTCTTTCTCCCTTCTCTTTCTTCCTTCCTCTTTTTTCTTGAGAACTTTGAGGGTGGCTTTGCCCCAAAAGCCCCCCCCCCCCGTGTACGCCAGTGCCTAACCGGGACCAATTTCCAGTGAATATGGTCTCATCATCACTTCGTCTAATTCAATTTCGTCTTATAACCACTTGGTCTAAAACTAGAAACCGTTTCGCGTCTAAAATCAGATAGTCTAATTGCCACTTAGGTTAATAACCACTTAGTCTACTGTCACTTGATCTAATAACCGATGTCTAATTGCCATGTTGTGGCTAACCAATTCGGCTAATATCCAATAGGTCTACTTTCCACTTCGTCTAATAACATTTTGTCCTACACACCCATGTGGTCTAATAACCAGTTGGGATAATAACTATTTAGTCTAAACCCATTTTGTCCTAAACCCATTTCGTCTAAGGATCAGTTGGTCTAATTACCAATTTAGTCTAAACCCATTGTGCCTAAACCCCATTTCGTCTAATGATCAGTTGGTCTAATTCCATTTAGTCTAAACCCATTTTGTCTAAACCCATTTCGTCTATGACCAGTTTGGGCTACATAACCAGTTAGAGTTGCCTAAACCCATTTTGCCTAAACCCATTTTGCCTACTGATCAGTTGATCTAATCACCATTATCTAAACGCCAAAAAGAAGTAATATATGGCCGTCAAGAGGAAGATAAAGCATCAACTATCTGCACTACAGACGGGTACCCCCCAAACTCAGAGGTCAGGGACTTCCGGTACCATAGGGTCCTAGTTGCCCACAGCAAAACTTCCTGACACGCAAAGGACAGGCTTGAAATGGAACGCAATAAACTACACCACTTATGGCAATCTGGTCTCTCCAATTCACCAAGCTGAAGTTTTTTTTAAGCATGTGTAGATATTGTATCCTGTATGGAGTACAAAACACATCTGTGGCCTGAAGCCAAAATGTCCAAGCAGTGGGTCCCTCGCCAAAGGAATTTTAAGTTTCTAAAAATCCGAAGATGGGTTTTCCTTATAGAATTGATGCCTTACAGAGCAGAATGTGGGAATATCGTTCCTTAGGGATATGTGTCCATCGTTCCAACATGGACTGCACGTACGTAGGAATTAGTATCCAATTTATAGGTGAACCATAAGTCTTGAGGAACTAATTGTCCAGGTTCAAGTAGAATTCTATCCTTAGGAGTATGTCTAAGTCCGACGAGGACGGACTAATTAGTCCGTAGGAACTAAAATTATCCATGTTTTAGGTAACCTACTGGTTCTTAGGAATTTGTGTTTAAGTCCGAGGAATGTTAAGAAATTCTACAAGATTTCATCATTATTACTAGTCATGACAGTCCGGATTAGAATGACAATAAATAAAGAAATAAATGAAAAATAACATAAACAACTCAAAATTTGGCCATGTTCAAGCTTCAAAGGAAGTAGAGTGAGTTTCTTCCCAAACCTTAATTAATAGTATAATAACTATTAACAACTGGCTCGCATAAACAAAATAAACTCAAATACAAAAACAAGTGTGCCACAGATTTTAATTTGATCAGTTCAAATGTTTTAAATTGTTATGCTGTTCTACACTCTAAGAAAATATGCGACTTAGCATTTCCCCCTGGCGGCATATATGGAACCCATCAAGAATGAAATCCTCAAAATGGTTCTAGAATCTGAGAACCCCAAAAAGGTTTCTAACAGAACAATAAAATGTGCTATACAGAAGTTAAATAACTCGTTTTGGTTCATTGAAGAACCGTAATCCTTGTCTTCACCAAGCCTTTTTTTAAACACTGGTTAACAAGGGGGTGGGGTGGACCGGGCGTGGGTTACCACCTCCCTTTGGGATTTCGATGCTTATGATTTGATACCAGTGGATGAGTTATGGTCTCTTTTTTCTTTCCATGATACAAAAATAAGTACCAACTAACCGATTATGGCGTCATAATGACGTCATAAAAGTCCACGATCGGCCAAAATGGTATTTTCTAGAGAAAATAGGGGAAAGCCCAATTTTGCGCATGTGTTTTGGAAAATAAGGGAAAAATTATGGTATAATGCCATGTGTTGGAAATGTATTAAGGGTGTAAATACTCTGGAAGGAAATGAGTACACAATGAAAAATTGAGAGATGTAATTATGATATAGGCCTATATCTTAAAAATAAAATAAACAAGGGCTACTATTCCTTGGGGCAGAGGTCCGAAGGACGACTATCCCTAGGAACCACAATCCCCAGACTATTTCTCTAGGGGAATATATCTCATTTGACACCGGTATATAATTTGTTTAGGTTTTTCAAAATGTAAAATTTATTCCCGGGGAAGGGGGTGTGGGTGGGCACTTTACAAAGGTGAATATGATGCGTGAACACGGACTTACGAAATTCACCCTGAACGAGCATTATCATCGACTAAAGAACATACCCTAAACAATTATGTTTGTCAGTCTGTTTTGCTAGACCCTACACAAGTGGCAATGCATTTGGCGTCATTAACGTCTGCACTCAGAGATTTCGAAATATTATTTTTTTTGTGTAAATAATGACAAATAGTCAACTAGAACTAATAGATAACCTAAAGACACATTCCGAAATTTGATGATGAAATGGGATCTTATTTACGTTTGATGCAGTAACATTTATGTGTATTATTACGCCGCGATCCCATGAGATACTGTGTATAACAAAAATTCCGGATCCGGAACTTATAACAAAGTTGTGAATTCTATATGAAAGGATTCGGATTTCAAGGCTTTGCAATTTCACACAGGATTAGTATATTGACAGCCTTATGTACATGCAAAAAACATTGCAAAAACACGATTTTTTTTGGAAATGGAGGGCGCCCTCCTCAGGAATCTCCAAGTCGGCCGGGGGGAAGGACCCGATCTGCTCGATTTGGGCAATTGGGGATTTCCAACAGGGAATTTGGGGGGAACTGGAACTGCTACGTGCATTACTATGGCAGTATCTCTGTCCCAGTGACATGAAAATCATCTCTTAACCTTTGTTCAAAGATCTCAGTAATATCTGATAAATTAAGAAAAGAAATATTGAACTTTCAAATCCGTCGGGGTTAGTGGATTAACCCCGCTGCAAAAAGTTGTAATTCCAATAACTGTCCATTAAGATTTAATACTTCGTGACCAGGCCCTAGTCTTTAGTCAAGGTTGTGTGTAACCGTTCGAATATGCTTCAGAGCGCCATCCTACCATTAAGTCTTTGAAAAGACAACACCCGGGATTATGCCGTTTGATTTGCTTGTTGCGGTTAGAGTTGGATGTCCTACCCCCCTGGAGTCGGCCTTTACTATAAAAAAATAACAGCCTTTATTGTCTTTGTTTGTTGATTTCAATATTTATTACGATGGTTTTGATCTCATTCTGCTAAAGGTGCTGTTCCTAATATGTGTAGTGTGGTTCTGATACTTGAATGTATATCCGGCACTTGCCAATATACAAAAACCCCATCAATTAACCGTGGGAACCAAACTTTCGGTTTTGCGAATGTAAGAACGAAATAATGCCATGTTGCAAAGCCCCCCGTATTCAATACTGTGCTAATATTGATGGTTAACTACTAAAACGGCAGTTTTTTGTTTATATCTTGGGAATGAAATGGATTTGAGGGCTCAAATTTCAGGACGACAATGAGAAAAATATGGCCTTTCATCTGATATCAAAATCGATACTACTTCCGGGTAAAACAGGGGTCCCAAAGACGATCGGAACACGCACCTTTAATTTGAGTATTACATAACCTAAGTACGTGCATCACAATTTTAGGGTTAAGAAAAAACATACTTTTTTCCATATTTTGCTGTTTTTGACACCCTAATCAATGTACACGCGTACATCGCCTGTTGGAAAAAAGGGACCCTTCTTATGCGTTTTCTTGCTCACGCATCATATCCACATTTGAATACAAATGCCCCCCCCCCCGAATTTGTTAAAAGAACCCACTTCCGGTATTGCTTTTGTAAATATAAAGGGTTAGAACCTTCCGAACAAATGAAATCCAGACGTCGTTGTTGGTTATACGTCGTTATTGGTTATACGCGTAAACGCGAAATCTTGACGAAAA
>JAMKCH010025904.1:0-34363 GCA_023653785.1 Ophioderma brevispina
TAGGTTGACACTACCCTTAAGCTATACTCCCCACCAGCATTGCCCCAAGCTATTGCTAAGTTACGCTTCAGTCCAGTGCTATGATCGTACCAATATTATATGTGGAGAACTCGTTACAGACATATCAAAGGATCATTAAGTTTGTTTTCGTAGTCCTTTGTCATTTCCCACGATGTTGTTCATGTATTATTCAATTAGTTGTTTTGGCTGCCTTGGATGGCACTACCTTTGGATTCGATGTTGAATAAAAGCCTTGAATATGTATGTCCGTGACAAAAATGTTTTAACCTTGGACATTTGTGGGCATATCTTTTTTTCTGGATGATCTAGAGTGGACCACAAGAACAATATGGTATCTTGTAGGAGGGGAACCCCTACTAACTATGTATTCCATTCCCCCAGGGTCCCTCCCCTGGGTATGCAGGGGGTACGGGAAAAAAGGTCAAGGGAAAAAGGTCACTCACTGCACAGAAAATGTGCAACATTTGGCTATATTGTGTAGATTTATTCTGGAGTTCTCATAAGGGTCACGATGATTAACTGGTGGAAAGAAGCGGGTGCACGACCTGTATTTCAAGATTTGAGTCATAAAATATGCTAATTAAGTATCTCTTTGCATAATTTAAGACATTTCCGCACAAGGCTTGTATATCAAGTTATCTGAGTTCTGTAAGGCGTATAAGGATCTACTTGGTGGAAGGAAGCGGGTAAAAGAGTTCTTGATCTGATTGGATTTGGGCATATTTCGGGCAAATTACATATGCAAATGAGCTAATTAATATTAAAACAACAACAGCGTAATCGCTATATTTTTGAAACGGTGCATAGGATACGCAAAATTCCTTCACTGCAAAAGCCTGTCATGTGGCACATCTCTTTGGCCATGAAAGTGGTGAATATGCTGCTCAGGTATGCAAATGAGCTAATTAACATATATAAGAGCTGTATCGCTAAACGGTACATCGGATATTAAAAATTCCTTCGCTATATGAAAGACACTCTGCCATGCATCTTGTGTGAATCGTAAATTGGGTCAAAGTGCTTGTGGCCAATTAAAAGGGGCATTTCTTTATCTAATTAAATTATGCCTAATTGCTGTATTGCTGAAACGTAATTTGGATATGTCAAGAAGAGGGGTGGGGTTCCGGGTGGGGAGGGGAAGGGGAGGAAGGGTGGGTGTCCCCTGGGAGGGGTGGGGTGTCTCGGGGATGGGTGGGGTGTCTCGGGTAGGGTGGGGTGGGTGTTGGGGAGAGAGAGGGGGGTTCGGGGAGGGGGACGGGTCGGGTTTTCATATTGTAGACATTATACCTTGTTGTTGCATTTATCGCTTGTTAGTGATTGTCGACATTCGGCGGGGACATACATTACGCATCCGAACTCCGAGTTCGCTTGTTTGATTTTTTACAAGAGAGGCATTTTGTGTTTTAGCATTTATTTCAGCATTTTTATCATTAATTTGCAAAAATCACTGCTTTTTCCAATGTATCATCATGACTTGAGTTGTGGTTTGTGTTTTTTTAATAGAGTACTAACAACTTAACCACAGACACAATAGTGGAGGCCAAACTTGGACTATTTAAATTCAATGCATTTTTGATATCCAATGTGTGGGGGTTGCAAATTTCGACGGGGTAGCCATGCATGGGGAAGTTCTCCATAAAACTGACTAAATCATTTGCAGTTGTCTCATTTTGGACCAAGTCTGCCGGTGTCCCCTTTGTCAGCCTGTTTCTTTTGTGGATCCACTACTGTATGGTGGTTATTAACCCTAACTCGATACTTTCTCATACAGACTAAATGCCCATAGATAGACACGGCAAAACAATGGAATTGCTAAATACGCAAAGGCAGCATGCCTTTCCCTGCCTCTCACTCTCCGTCATTTCCTTGGTATGACTTTTTTTACATTACCCTAAGCTAAATGCACAAGAGGCATGGATAGCAATATATGTGAAAATTTACACCCCCCCCCAATTCCCCCACACTCCACAGGCATTGAAGACAACCTAAAAAGCTGGACTTCTGAGGAGTTAATGCCTAATAGGCAAGGAAAAGCACTCGTTTTTTCTTATTTCCACTAAATGCCCAGTAGGCACTAATAGCTCAAAAATAACCATGAATGCCTAGATGATTTCCTTCTAAACTGGTTAGATGATTTTGTCAGTAAATGATTCATTAAACGTAAGAGTGACAGATAAGGCATTTGCAATCACATAATAGAATGGCAGGGTTAGTAAATCCTTGTTAATATTGCATTTTGTAAAAATTAAATAGGTCTAACCTAAAATTTTCTTTGTGTATATTGCAGCATATACTGAAATCACCACTGAGCAAAAGTGTGAAGTACTTGTACACGTTTGACTGAGTTAATATAAAATAACCTAAATTTTTAAATTTACTATCTTAATTTCACCTCTGATTTTGACTAATTAATCAGTGAATTGAACTTTTTGTACCACAGCCTTTGAGAGCAAGTTTGTCAAGAAGATAATCCCATAAAAAAGAATGTAAAACAAAAACATTATTGCCAAGGCAAAGGGGTGCTATAGAAACACTAGAATGGATCCGTTAATGAGAAAAGGTGCCAATTGAACAGTTTGGCAAAACCTAACAGGTAGAATTTATGTTAAAGTTGTTTTTGTGGGCCGCCAGCTATAGCTGGAGCACCACTTAGCAATCGTCTGTGTGTGTGTGGATGTATTTGTGGATGTGTGTGTCACTTAAAATGTTAATTTTTTTTTTTAAAATGAACCATCAATTGAAAGTTTGAAGTTCAATTGGAACGCAAACTTCTGTCATAGGTGCACCATGGGATCCCTCATATTTTGATGAGTTCAAAGGTCATGTGCTGAGGTCAAGGTCATGTGAGGTCAGTTGAAAAATTGGCTAAAATGTAAAATTGCCTCATTGATCAAGTGAAGTTCAATTGGAACCAAACATGTGTCATAGGTGCACCATGGGATCCTCAATAGGTTGATGAGGTCAAAGGTCATGTGCGCCACGGTCAAAGGTCATGGAGGGCGGCCCCCCGCTTATATCTTTGAATGATAGCGAGCGCGAAAGCCGAGACCGCGAAATTCTAGTTTGTTTTATGTTTATTGTTGCAAACCAATTTTTTATCTGATACTGTGTAGAAACTTTTTCATTTGGCATGAGTACAGCAATGTACAATTCTTTTCTAGTAGAGCTCATTTGGACACTTGGCCATGACACTTGGGAAATGAGAAACTTTAAAAACTTTTAGCCAATACAGTACTATTGATTTTCAGGATGTATTAACTGCTGCAAGGGATCTGCTCTCTGATTGGTTGGATCCAAGCATGTCACAAAAAAAAAAATTGTCCTGATAAGTTCCATCTTCTCAAGCTCTTACTCAACACTGGGAAAATGAATACCACAAAGACATGGAGGCACTCAATGTAAGTGGAGGAAAATAAGAATAATTCATGAAGCGGCTATACGATTGGTCCATACGTGTCACATGACCATGTATAAACAAGCATTTATTCATGTCTTGCCATGACGAATGCCGAATATGGTAACAAATCTTGTAATTTTCAGGCCGAATTTTGCCATGTTAATGATTTAATTTTTGTAAGTAATAGTAACAAAGATACCAGTACATGAACAGGGAAAGCGCCTCGGGCATAAACAAGGTTCATACTCAAATCATATAACGAATGAACCCCTAATTTATTTCAGGTTCTACACCACCCAATAAGTATCAGCAAACTTACAGCTGTTGTTTTTTTTTTTTCAGATTACCACATGGGCAGGGATTTATTGTTTAGGAACTTGATTTTGGAGTGTTAAGTTCCAGAAATTAAAAAAAAAACATAACAACTCAGGAAAAATTTTTGAGAGGGAAGAAAGCGAAAAAAATAGTTGACAAGGTGGAAAATATCATTCCTTAAATTTACAGCAGAGCACAACTAGTTAACTCCCCGAGCTTCTGTGGTGTGCCCTGGCCTTGCAGCCCTGATGCACCCCTTATACAAGAAAAAAAAGAGAGGAAGAAAAGAACATAAATTATGACAAAATTGCTCAAGGGGTACTAAGTTTGATTACATACTACCAGTGGACTACAGTGTTTTTTTCACTTGGTCAGATGAAATGCTAAGCTGATCAGGGGAAAGTCACAGAATTCCAGAGTCTGCAACCCGTGTGTTTCTTGTTCAGGGCCATATTTATACCAATTAACACTTACTAGCTACTTGGTGTAGCATGCCTACCGAAGCAAGCTTATCAACCAGTAAACTCAGCTAATGGTATTTGTCAGTTTGAAAATCATGTATGGTGAAAATGATGACTGAATTTTGCAACTAATAATAAAATGGGGTAAAGGATTCAATATGTTGGAGAATGCCACTTGTAATGTTGATTCGGAATGTGTGTGCTTGTTATCAGCTAAGAATTCCATTTGTCTTCAAACTGCAGGTTATTTGCCAGCCGATGTGGCTACACAAGAGTGAGTCGAATATGTACCAGAAATGTCACATTTTGTACAACAAAGTTTGGATAATGGTTTTTTGCGTAGTCACTTTTTCCTTCACTATTATTATGGCTCGTTGCCTTGATCAGCTATGTTTACTATTCAAGATTCATATATTTTGCACATATATTTTCTCATTCGTTGGAAACTATATCTGAAGTCTTCATTTAATATAAAATAGGCTGTGCAAGCAATTACCTTAAGGCACTATCCATGATTTGGCAAAAATCATAAATCAATAAAATCATCACAAAATCAGATTTTTTGCATGTCTGTAACAAGTCAGGTATATTGACATATCCTACAAGTGCCAAGACTGCGAAAGCAACCTAATAAGGCAGAATCGGAGATCATTTAAGTCAATACTGTATGTACGGACACTACTACAACATGTACTAAATGGGGGATTTATATCTTTGAATACTGTCGTTTTCTTCCTTTTATGTCAGTATTTCAGTTAGCAAAATAACACATGGAAATTCTACAGACTTATCTTCACTTTTACGCTAATTTTGCAAAATTTCAAATATTTTAACTCTTTCGAGTGAATCACTGATAGTGTCTTCAAGTTAACAACCCATTGTTATTCATTAGAATGAATCCAATGGTTCTGTGTACTTCTTCGACAACCAAGTTTGACAGCGACCCTGAGCACCACTATGCCAAGCTGGTTCCAGAGGCTTTGCAATCAGGCTGCCTTACAGGAGGGAGAGGGAGATTGAGTCTATCACAGGACAGACTGAGTGAGAAGCGCTCACCAAATGACTTTGCCTTGTGGAAAGCCATCCAAGCCTGGTGAACCTGAGTGGGATTCTCCTTGGTGAAAGGTAATGTATTGAAAATCCGATATTGTACTTGGTGTTGTTTGAGCTGGTGCGGAGAAAGATTGGCTAAGTTTTAGCACAGTGAAGCTGAACCATTGCTGAAAGGTAGCAAGACATAGGCAATTCTGGTTGGAACCTGCCCTAGATTTCTATGACAAGATGTCTTGCTCTGGGCTTTTTTCAATGAACTGGAAACTGTTATCAGCTGGTCTGCCAAAAAATAATTTGGCTGCATTTAATGGTCAGGCCAATCTTTACTGATAAAATCCGGTTGGTGTGGGAGGCTCAGGAATTTGCCCAGCAAGGTCCAGGTAAAGGAATAAAACAATGCTCTTGAATATTCAGGGAAGTAAATATTTCACTGAAATTCTCTTTTTTGTACAGTGTTCAATTCAATCAGTTTTTTGTGATCCCCTCATACTATTTCATCATACTTGGTGTTCAATTGTTAAGAAACACTAATCTGATTGGATAAGAGTTGACCGAACTTTCATATGTAAGAAATTCCAACAAACTATGGTCAATCTTAACACGACATATAGCTCGAGTTCGGAAATTCTAAATATCATTATTGGCAGGGCAGGGGGTGGCGTGATCATTGTTTATGACCGGCTTCTCGACCAATCATAATCGTAGAAATCACGTAGGTATGTATGAAACATGTTCACACATATCCAACCCATTCGGTAAAGAATTAAGTATTGTGCCACCACCCTATGAATTTGGCCTTAACAGAAGAAGCGGGGCATGTTGAAAGATTTTGTAGCAGATACTATTCACCCCCCCCCCCAGTCGCATGACCATTTGCATGTTTCCCCTGCATACAAGGTTATTATCCCTGTTGTTCTTTCCAGGTCGTCCGGCTGGCATATAGAATGTTCTGTGATGGCTTATATTTACTTGGGGCTTCCATGGCCATACACAGGATATTGATCTCATGTTTCCTCATCATGACAATGACTTGCTCAGCTTGAGGTCAGGCTGTTGTTACCGTAAGTTGTTCTTGAAGTGATAGATAACCTTGGGTAGTTAGTGTAAGAATTTTTGGATACTTATTACTGTGTACCTAACCCATATGTAATACTTGGAACAGGTGGCCTTGGGGGCAGTAACAAAGGTTAACAATTGCTCATTTCTCACATACGCAGCTGACTGATTAACTTCATACTTGGTCATAAGAATCACTAGCCGAGCTCATATGTGGTAGCAAACAAGTGATGTGAACTTTAACTCCATTTTGTGAAAATCTAAAACTACATTTCATGGCACATAATCTATTATTTTATTATTTTATTTATTAAATACATGCTGGGTAGTGCAAGTTTTTATTTTGCTGTGGCTGCATGTATGCCATAGTTTTGTTGAAAAATCTAAATTTATTAATATGGGTGTGACTCTTATACTTTTTACATGCCTTGCTTTTCTCCAATAAGGCTACTATGGCAACGCCACTGGGTTTACTTATTTCCTCCATGCCGGTCACCTGACCATCGCAGGCTGCAAGATTGGGGTTTTCCAATCAATTAAGAATTTTAATCAGCATACAAGAGCCCTCAAGGAGTTATCATCTAGACAGAAAGATTGGTGTTTCTGTTGCCTCCTGGAAAGACCCGCTAGATTACTCCAAAGATACCATGGAACGTGCAAGGCTTATGAAAAGATGATCAATGTAAGTGGGCAGGAATGGATGTCTGGATTGTTTTTGTCAGCTTGGTCCATTTTATTGTGACACAATGCATGAGCTGGTGTAAATGTATTGAAAATCATCTTTTGCCATAATTGGTGTGATTGCCTTCTTTTTTACCAAGAATTTAATATTATGGCTATTTTTACCACATTCCATTTGTATAAAAGTAAAATTTTTCCCACATTAACCCTAATCCTAGAGAGTAACCTTAAAGTGATAGAAGATGATTTTTTTGAGGATGCAAAATTCTCTCAATTGCACTGGATCGAGGGGTTGCAGACCACATACCGAGAACGTTTCAAAAGGTTTTTGACAAACAAGTACAAAAGAAAACCGCAACCAGGTTTTTGAACTTGCCTGCTATCGCAATCGTCCCAAAAGAAAACCATGCTTTGATTTTCCTGTCGTGCACGACAGAAAATACTAAATTTTCTGTTGTGCATACATAAAATACTACATCATCATCTTATTCAATAAAGACAGTGTATTGGCTTATTCACTTCAGGGTGGATGTAATACATTGGTAAGCATCCGAATATGCAAAAACAAATGGTTTAAAAAAAAAATTGGGGGCACTTCTTTCTTAAAAAAAACACTTGGGGCTCGTCTTTCTGCAAATGTCCCCATGTCTCTCTAATTCTACTTTGTACCCTTGCTACCTATGCCCTCACAAAATCAAGGAAATCCTTTTTGTTGTAAGAAATTCCAAAAAGGAAATATTTCGACATAAAATCAGATTTTTGCTGGTCCTCTAACATAAAACCAGCATAAGAAACTTATCTCAGAAATCTAATAGATCAATTGGCAGGTTATCCTGTGATTCAATAATTGTGTTCCAGTTTTTGACCATTTTTTGAGAAGAAATTTACATTGAACCTACAATCTGTTATTGGATTTCATAATTTTTCCTAAATGTAATAAGAATATTTTACGCAACACACCTTCCCGTGGACCAGCAGCTTTTGAGAATGACAACTCCTGAAATAACCCTCAATGAACATTAAGTACATGGAGGTTTTGGGGCATTGACTTTCCTATTGTAATCAGTCTGCTTACTAAATGAATAGAATCTATTTGCATTAAAGGTGGTTTTCCGATTTATGTGTATTGTGTTCCTACTTGATATGAGAGAGCCTGGCACTTGCACATACACCGTATCAATACCATGGGAAAAAACTTGCGGTTTTAATGGTAGACCCAATAAGCATGTTGCCAAAGCCCTATTCAATACGTGGCTAATAAAGTGGTTAACCACTAAAACGGTGGTTTTTTTTGTTTATATATCTTGGAATGAAATGGATTCGAAGGCTCAAATTCAGGACGACAATGAGAAATACGGCCTTTCATCTGATATCAAAACGCTACTACTTCCGTTAAATCACCAGGGGGGTCGCCAAAGACAATCGGACCACGCACCTTTCATCCAAATACTCTTGACTTTACAATAATGAATGCTAATACCAAACACATTAAGATGACCTTTTCCAGATTCATGAGGCTATAATTGGTTTTATGATAGGCTGTCCACTACAAACTACTGTTACATACATGACCATCATATAAAATCTCATTGGATAATTTGCATAGATTAAGATTCATACCCTTTGTTATACTAACAGAATAAAAACATGTAAAAAACTTAAAGGGTAAGTTGCTTGCTAACAATAAGGCTACTACTATTACAAGAATAAGAAAGAAATGGATATGGCAATCATATCTATATGTGACAAAGGATAGATTGACTCTCAAACTGCAGAATGAATTTCTAGAGCTCACACTAGAGGGAGAGGAGGCAGGCAAACAACAAGCGCTGAATGCATGAAATCAGAAAATGGTGGTATTACATGGAAGAACACGGCAGCAAAATTGTACTGGGGAAAGGGTTAGTGGGGTGCTGTGGATGCAAGGTGGCTGTGACTGCTATAGTGAGGATGGGTTGGTTGAAGTTTTAGGGAATGTCGTGAGTTGTTGCAAGGGAAGATATCCATTGCAAGATGAAAGGTATGGTGTGTAAGAGTTTGTTTAGATCAGTGATGCTTTAGGGAGTGGACATGGTGCCCTGAGCGAACAAAAAATTAGATGGGGGATTCTGCGGAGGACAGAGAGAGCAATGAATGAAAATTGATGTGTGGTGTGAAGTTGATGGAAATACGAAATTTTGAAGACTGATGACTTGGTGCAGATGTTTGGTTTGGAAGAGGCGATGACTGGTTTGGTGAAGGCGAATAGTGTCCGTTGTATGGGCAATGTGTTGAAGAAGGATGACGAGTCTGCCTTAAGAAGGGCTTTTGAGTTCGAGGTGGGAAGTTTGATGAGGAGGGGATGTCCAAAGAAGACATGCAGAAGCAAGTAGAGGAGGAGAGTTCAATGTAGGAGGGTTGGGTTGAGGATGGAGGATTGCATTGAATCGTGAAGTGGAAGGAAGGATGGGTGGTTTGCTGCCAGTGTGAGGTGGGAATCCGGCCACTTTCGTTCACGGGGACAAACTGGATTTAAAACTTTGGTGGTTTTACTACTACTAAGATTGATGAGGAGACCTTCCAACCTTTGTTTGAAATGCCAACGTTTCCTTTTGTATCCTTTTGTCAATGTATCTCACTTGTAACCCAAAAGTTCACAAGCCCTAATGTGATTCAATATGACACCAAGTCTGCATTTGGAGACAATGAGACCCTTGGTGGGACAGTGCAATGTATACATACCAGATAGAAAAGATGCCAAACAGACTCCCAATCGCATGCTACTTCAGAATGTAGGCGTCTACTTCACTAAGATACTCAAGGTGAGATAACTAGCAGTTGAGTTTCTGTTGGTAGGGTGACTCAAAAGTCATGACAACTTATTAAAAATATGAAGCATTTAAAAGCTGGTGCAACTTTTTGGGACACCCTGTATAATTGTGTAATATTTTATGACAATATAGAGAACAATAGAAGAGGAAAGGTATATAGTGTAATAAGGAAAGAATTTTGTATTATGCCACAACCGTATGAATTCGGCAGCCTCAACAGAATAAACTGCATGTTGTTGGATGTGGTGGCAGAATATGGAATTCATCCTTTGTATTAACATCATCCTCAGATAAGACCTTAAAATGACCATCCTACATGTTCATTCATTGAAGACACCATTTGAACATGTTTTAATTGAGGAAAATGCTGGTATATCCATTTTTTGGTTGCAGTGAGTTTGTAACAAATGTTCTAACTCTGAATAATTTCTTAACCAAATTTGAACCATTCTGAGGGAAAGCACTGCTGTTCAAAATGTATTCATTGAATTAAGTTGAAAATATTGGTTGAAAATATTGATCTATATTTCCCAAGCAAATGTTGAGTAACTTACTATCAGTTAATGGTTCAACTTTATATTTTCTTTGTTTATATTATTTTTTTGTAACTTTTATATTTTGATGCGGAGATCAGAATAAATTTGATGATAACATTTGACACCGAGTAAATGTTAGAAGGAGTGTATTTTTTGCCCACTTTGGTGCTAAACTTGGCATTTGTGTAATATGAGTACCTATTGTCTTGATTTTTTTTACAGATATTTGGTGCAATAGAAGGAGATGAACCTCTCGGTTTCCCTATAGCAGGATCATCCCAGAATGGAAATGTGAGTTAATTGTGGATTCCAAAGATATGGTATAAAATATACCAGGGCTTTCACACAGCTGGTGAAGAAGTTGTGACACAAAAATATAACATGAACATTTAGAAGTTGATATAATTTGCACCATGCACACTCTATTCAACCACAAACTAAAAGCAGCATGAATGTGTCACACAACTTTGTGCAATTCAGCCAGATCTTCTCATGGGTGGTACCCATACTTACCAAGTCCATGTGGAGCTCCATGCTCTACTCCACGAGTAGCCCCCTTGAACCAATACATGTAAAAGTAGGATCATAAATGAGGATCCTGTTCTCAAAGTTTTGGGAAGATTGAGATTTTTTTCTATAGGAAGGATGCTGAGTCCGAATTTTTTGGGTTCAACCTGTGGTAAGGCGATTCCAGAAACAGAACACTGATTCAACCACGTCATTTTGTTTTTGACTCTAGTTGGAAGAGACAGTGATGCCATATCTCAAAGTTCTTGCCACATTTAGGACCAACAAGAAGGCAGCAAGGACATTGAAAGGTAGGGATAAGGTGGGTTTCATACTTCGTAGGCAGACGTCTGCCCAACACAAGCCTTTCGAACATGCTTTTTGCGTGCCATGTGCATGAAACTTACACATTGCGTGAAAAGCATGTTTTGAAAGACTAACATCTGCAGACAATCTGCCGATGAAGTATGAACCCCCTTAATGGTTTGAATTGGTAAAACTAAGCATGCGTTTGGAAATTAGTAGGTTAGTGTTTGGAGAGTGGTTGGCCAGCCATTTTCCCACCTACATTATAAGATGCCTTTCTAGTGAATGATTGGTCAGTCCTGTAAGGTTCCAGTCTTCTGGTCAAGCTAAAGGCCTCAGAATTGCAAATAGAATTGATGTGGTTTGTGTCAAGTCTACAAGGGACCAGAAAGCCTTCAATATTTGAGTTGGTGATATCATTTGGTTGGTACCAGAGAGTAATATAAATTTCCAGGTGACTGGTGTGAACCTATTCATGACACTGACTGATAATCAGTAGTTTCACAAATGGTTGTCACTAGTAGTGTATTCTTTTTTCTGGCCCTGTTTATTGCAATGGGAATGTTCCCACACTATTTGGAGTAGGTTTTTATCACCTCTTTTCGTGGACCTTTAATACATTTCCAGTAGTTGGTTTTCATTAGGCAAAATGAAAAAATTTCTACTTTTATTCGCTATCTGATACCTTGTCCATATTGGTGAGCAAGTCCAATATTTCGAGCAGTGGATGTATGCTGGCACAGTTCAGCCTGCCGATACTTTTGAAGATACCCTGGCATTCCATTGTGATGCCATCCTGATTATATTTGTATGGTTCGTCTAAGCTGTAAATGTTGCAACATACTTAAAATTTATGTTCACAACATGTGGGTCGATAGTTATATATTAGCCACCAGTTGCGCCAGCAGGCAATTTCCCTATTTTTCCTTTGCTCCCCCCCCCCCAATTTGCCCCAACTGCCAGAAGAAAAATATGGATTTTTTATGGCCTATAATATAGGCTATGTCATCACGTCAATTTAGAGTAGGAAACCGCCAATGTTCTCTCATAAACTAGTCTCTCATGTCCTTGTCCAATTCTTTTTCAAACTCGCAGTAGGCAATATGCACATTTCTTTGAAATTATGTATGGATTTTGAAATCTGAGCAGATGTTGCGTTTTGGGGCATTTGTTCGGCCTTTTGTGGTTTTGGGGGCATGAATTGTGTTGGTAGGCAAGATTATGCTGAATTGTCTTTTGTCCTACACATGTGGCCACCCATGCTGTGTGAAAGTGAAAGCCATGCATTATCAATGCTGGCCTAGAGAGGCAATTGCATTGCAGCCTAGTCTGATAAGCCAAAAAAAAAAATAGTTTGTCTCAAAGCTGCTGAGTGGCTTGAAAAGTATGCGGTATGCGGTATTTTTTTTTTTTTTTTTATTTTCACCTCTTTGTGCTCGGCAAAAAATATCAATGGTGCAAGCACCCACTGATCGTCAAACTTTTCACCCGGTGCTTGTACATCCACCATGCCCATGGTATCGAATTCTGCCGTCATGGCAGTATCAACATCAGCGATTTCCTGCCTCATCCACACATGAATTTCCCCCAAACAAGATTCAATTGCAATATCTTTAAAAAGTTTTGTTCTTACAGTTTGTTGAAGATCCATTTGTTTCATAGGTGCAGCATTCAACTTTAACTTTGAAATAACTGTATCCATCGTTCCTTTCCGAAGCCATGTATATACGCGACGTTGCAATTGACCGATGACCCGCAACACCAGTAAATAAAGTGGCGCATTGAATCACGTAAATATACCTGTGTTGAATGCGCGATTTTGAACTGAAGCGGCAAGATTTTGCAATGAATCATATATCAATGGATTTTGCACATCGATAAAACTTAATATGTAATTTAATGCATGGGGTCATCAATTTTGGTTTTGGCGATATGCGACGCTAACAGCCACTTTAGTGCCAGTTCCACCCGTATCGAGCCGGCACACTTTAACGGAAGTATAATTGGCCATTTATTTGGTTGTGGAGTGTTTTTCAGCTTCCACGCTGGTGCCCAGTCAGTATCGTCTATGCACTCACGTCAACGTAAAAATAGTCAGTTCACCGCCAGAGTCGCAGATTGCGTGACTCGTGCATGTTTACAATTCCAGTTTTCAACAAATATTTGGAGTTTTCATGACTTTTTTTTTTGAAAAAAAAAAAAAAAAAAAAAAAAAATAAAAAAGTGTCCGCATAACTTTTTTTCAATTTTTCGGCGAAATTTTCATACGCGCGCGTCAGCTTTGAGAGCAAACCATTTTTTTTTTTGTTGGCCTAACCACTTGGGCAGTACATTTAGCTAGATGACAGTTATGTTATCCACTTCAATTAACACTCTCACAGTTGTGGTTGTCCTTGATTTGACATTCAGGGCTAGCTCCTATAGTAATATACAATTTTGGTTTTCACATTGACTCAACTTGGTTTTCAATTTCACTGTTATGCTTTCAACTAGCAGTGTTTATGTTTCAAGTCACTTTTCATTCTTAGGATCTACTTGTGGGAGATATTTGCTGAACCATACTTTTGTCAGAATACTTTTTCATCAACAAACATCACTAAACAAATTTGTTGTTGAAACATTAATATACAAATATTGAAGACTCCAGTATATAGTATTTGTCACAAAAACTATGATCAGGCCCTTAGCCTTTTTCTGCCCGAAGGGTATTTTGTTTTATGTATTTCCCACCAATATCTTCCCCAGTTGGTCTTAAGTTCCATGTGGCCCCTTGTACCATGTGTACTTTAAAACACACATTCCCAGTTGCTCCTGAAGATAGTGCCGAGAGTATGCAAGTGTCATTCACCCATGCATGTTCATGCATATGGTTCAATCAAAAGAAGCACTACAAGTGGAGTTACAAAAAAAAACCTACATTCAGAAAAAAAATAATTAAAATAGTTAAGAATTTTTTTTGGCTCAAATGTTTGCTATGGTTATAAAGAGGGATAACAGGCTTTAGAAAATTTTTTTTGGTGTTATTTGGACCTTGGAGGATAAGTTACGCATAATTTTGCTGAGAGACTTAAAAATCCTGTTTGGCCGATTTTGAGCCAAAAAAGATGCATCGTTACATAGAGTACCATGGTCTTCTCAGGTGATTTGGAGTACAAAATTTAACACAAATTATTGTTAAACAATAGAAGGGGGGCGAGTATTGAAGGATTATAAAAATAATATCCAGAGTTATAAAACAAAAGAAAATGCTAAGTACAAAATGTTCATTTCCCAAATAAGAAGTTCAAGATAGCTGGTTGTTATACCACGGTTACTTTGGTTCTGCAAGATTTCATGGTTTTTATAAACCTCAGCGCAACTTTGGAGCAAAAGTGAAACCATATAAAGTTTGTATTCGGCTTGAAAAAACCATCATGCGATATTGACATTTAATTTTAATTTTAATTCCGATTAGTTACAGAACACTTCATCTTAGTTCTTCTTGCAATTTATTGACGCTGAGTATACTGTATTTGTGGCAAATAATTACCTTAGAGATGTAAACAAATAATCTCTGAGGCAGTTTCATATGTTCTGAACTGAGACATTGCTATGGAGTGATTTTCAATCTGACTCTTTCATGCTTTAATCAATGGTATTTAATTTTTTGAAGATATTTTACTTATAATTATATTACACAATAGCCATTGTATTCAAACTGCTCATGTTTTTGTCAAAAAATCGATACCATTAAATTGCAGTAGCTAATTGTCTTTGCTATAATGAATTATGATATACGTCGGTGTCAGTCTCTCCGCTTGTATGGCTAAAATCGGCCCAACAGAATTTTTAGGTCTCTCCGCAAATTGACAAGTTTTCTGAACCCAAAGTCCGAAAGACACCAATAAAATCTTCTGATAGTCCTGTTTTATCCCTGTAAACAAAAAAAAGCAAACATTGAACGCAAAAATAACGTTTACCCTTGAAGAAAAAATATTGCCTGAATGTAGGTTTTTATTGACTCACACTGTATAATAACATATAGCCTATCTTTAACAACCTTGCACTGTGTTAACTTGAGACCAACCCAAATTCCCTCACTTCAACATCATAAGTGTCCTTAGAACGCACAGAGAGTGTATTTAGTCCATCCGCACAATGCATCATTATTTTTTTTTCACCTCATAATCTCATGTGATCCCGGCATTGATCCCACAAAAATCCCATTTTTTAATACATAAAACTTTTGGGGCCTTTTACAACCCTTCCTGCATACAAAGCACTATGTACTTTATAAGTTTTTAATCATGAAGGTTTGAGCTCCCGGGGGGGGGGGGGGGGGTTATCACATTGGGATGAAGTCTGGGTATGTGCCGCCTATAAGACCCGCCTTTTCATGCTTTTTTTACAGTTCCAGAGACCCCCATTTTAGGACCATTTCAGTCCAGAGACGCCTACCTACTTTTCAATGTCCCAAGCATATCAGGTAAATTACCACCACAGTATCATACAAAGGTTGGACCATGCACCTTCAGAAATAATTTACTTCATGATATAGCACCATTTGCAAAGCAAGAGTTATTCTACACAATTTATACTGTATCTTAGACATCGACATAAATGTTATTGAAAGTGAAACTATAGGCAAAGTAAGTGAACAAAATTAAGAGAATGAATAAGTTTTGGAGTTTCATTAGATACCCCGAGAAAAGGTTAATTCCAAATTCGTTGATTTTGATGAGGGTGGTTTGATGTTATTAACAAAATAGTTATACACGTGCTCCCAGAGGCCACTGTGTTATAATTTCTGTCCTGTAGCGGACAGAAATACAAAATGACGAATTTCTTCAGGAGTAGATCGAATTCGCAAGTATGATTAGGCAACATGCAGATGATGTAAAAATCTCACTCCTTTGGGTAAAGTCAGGGGAATGAGGCTGTTGATCACTAAAAGGCCAATGTTGAAGTGTTGCATTCATGCGATATGACTTCAAATAGCATGTTTATAATAATTAACCGGTAAAATAAAAGAAGTAACCTTTTAAGTTATAGCTTGGAAAAAGACTAGCTGAAAAACACTAACTTTTTGGCCTAATAGAGAATTTTAAACAATTTGAAAACAATGGTCTCATCATCATGGAACTTCCCTATGTAATTATTACTGAAGTAGTAATGATGGAATCTTCAAAAGGTACAGACCTTTGATTTGTACCCTAGGTGTACAGTAGTGTTCAGGTTCTGCAAAATCAGCCTAATTTAAGTCAGAAACCTAGATTCATTAGGGCCGATTGTCCTTATTTAAGGACTCTTCTTGTTAATTATGTTTCTTATTTAATGTGGCAAATTAGATATAGTGTAAAAAACAAATGCTAAATATTAATAGATAGTCATTTGTCTTTTCACATTATAGTTTGTCCATATCAAATAAGAAACATAATTCTACTACCTATTTCATTTACACTTGATCTTGGAAAAGTGGTAATTGTCAATTGTGTGAATGTTTTTTAGTTAGGTAAAAACCAAGTTTGTCCGCTGACTTGTTTCTCTTTGAAGTGTTAACAGAAGTTAAAAGATAACAAGTTAACAGATTTTGAACAGAGAAATAAACCAAAGATTAAATGAATAGTACATCAGCATCCTAAAGTACTTTATGGAATCAATCACATTTTAGAGGAAAATGTATTCTTATTGAGAGTTGTTATTAAACATTCAAAAGTATGGTTGCAGGTTTAGTTTAATTTTTTTTTTTTCCGGCGTTTGTAGCATGCATTGTTTGAAAATATCAAGTAGGCTATATTATACTGCAAATGCTTACCTCATAGCTACTTACATGAAATAATCTGTCTCAAACAAGTCAAAATGTCGATATTGTATGCCTACTCACACACAATAACATAAATTTTAAAGTAATTAAGACAGGGGCCACTACAAATCAATGAATTAATGTGTTTGAAGTGTTGCATTCATGGGAATGACTTTCCATTAATAACCAAAAAGTAGTAACCTATTAAGTTAGCTTGGAAAAAGACTAACTGAATAACATAACTTGTTGGCATAATTGAAAGAGAATTTTATGTAATTAAAGCAATGGAGAGGATGTGAAAACAATTGCATAATCAATATGGAACTTAGTAACTATTTACGACGTATGTATGATAGTAAAATCAAAGCGGTATAGAGTGCATTGAATCATGCATACCCTACTGTTAAGTGTCAGGTAGCCAAAACAACCCTAATTCAAAGGCCGACTCAGAGATTTTGAAATATAATTTTTTGGGGCTGTTTAAGGGCTCTTTTGTTGGAATATGCTGCAGGGTATTTTAACATTTCTATATACATGTGGACAAAATAAGAAATGGATTTTCCTTGATTTTATTCTTTTCACTTTGGACCATGTCCTATTGAAATGTATGAGTGTAAGTTTGGTTATGAATGTAGTGTGTGTGTGTGGGTGTGCCTGCCACTTTGAACATGTGTGTGTGCAGGTGCCCCTGTGTTGTAAATATAATTAATGTATAAGAATTGACAATTTAACAAATCTAATT
Organism: Ophioderma brevispina; assembly: GCA_023653785.1. Classification (NCBI taxonomy): domain Eukaryota; kingdom Metazoa; phylum Echinodermata; class Ophiuroidea; order Amphilepidida; family Ophiodermatidae; genus Ophioderma; species Ophioderma brevispina. The sequence goes on from JAMKCH010025904.1 coordinate 17,668, forward strand.
TTCTGATTGCTAAGTTTTTTTTTTATCCCAGTCTAAACAAAATGTATTAAAATGTGCCATTTTCTATTATAAATAATATATAAAGGTACGTTAAAGGAGTGTTGTTGTTGTCTTTGAAATGGCATCATCTAATAGGCTACTGCATCATTGATGCTCTGGTTGGCACAAAATCAGCGATTTGGGCTAACAATCACCAAATTTTGGTAAAAATCAGCGATTTGGGAACCAAAATTGATTCAAAAATCTGAAATCATTACACCTGAACTGATTTCCTTTACACCAATTTGACTGAAACATATGCCTTTTCTTCTGAGAAGTGAAATGCCACAAAATACCATTTTAATTAAGCACACCCTAAAAAAGGAATGGGACTCGACCAGTGACCCGGTCACACCCTGTCGACCATGACTCTTCCTCATTTCCGTTTTGGCCGTCACCCCCCAACATACAAAACGGACGCGTGGTACATCGCAGCTCTGTGTGTAGCAGCCAAATTTCTGAGATTTTGGATACTGGACTTGTGTCGTCTCAATACGGAATACTCCTACGACTATACCAATACTATCTGGATATATTACTGGATTATATACTGGATTTATAACGTTCTATTTGGACGGAATAAACGCGACTTTACACCCGTCGGGAGCTTTTTTTGTGTATCCTTTTTTTGTCGCCGTTGCGGTCATGTGGTCTGTATAGCGGGTAAAATAGTAAACAAAGGCAAAGCCATTGCCGCACCGATGTGGCGTGCTTTGGCTGCCTTGATTTTTGGAGCGCTTTTCTGTTTCTTGTAGTGGTCATCTATCAATAAAACAGTTCTATGGGTGAGTGTGTCTATTATTTTATTCTTATTATGTCTTGTTGATTTTAAATAAATATGTGAAAACTGACTTTGGAAAATCTTTACCGTGTTTGACTTTGTTACCCCCCACCGCGACGTTATCTTTGTTCCGCGTTGGCGGGCCGGGTCTTACCGCGGCACCCCTTTGTTTTTTCATTCAATTTATCGCCGTTTCGTTCCCGACGACCGCGCGCCCATTTGGCTCGCTTCACCCCCACTTTTCAGCGTCTTTGCGCTTGCCCGCCCCCGCGACCCTCTTTTTTTTTTTCCCGTGCGTTCATTACGGGTCTTGCTTCCGCTGGTCACTCCGTTTGGGGCTTGTTCTTTGGCCGGTGGCCTTTCTGTTTTAAATGGTTTCGCCATTGAACACAGTTTTCCCTGTTTATGTTTCGCTAAGGGAAAGGGGGGGGTGGTGTTCGGGGCTCCGGTCCGAGGTTCTTCCCAGGCGGCCGCCCCCGCTGCTTGGGAGCACTAAAGATGTTTGTAGCTTCGTCTACGTGCATGGCGTGTTAGTTGGGCTTTCAGCTCCTCGGGTTCCGTCCGTCTAGCTCCTCGCTTCCCCGTCCGTGCCCGCTGGCTCGCTGGTCTAAGCCCTAAAGGGGCTCTCCGGTGCAGGCTAGCGTGGTCTGCCTCTCCTTTTTCCCAAAAAAAAAAAAAAAACTATGGGATTTGGCGTCTGCAGACCTTCCGGTATAAGGCATCCCAGCCTCGGTTGCTCCAGCGTGTTAGTCGGCCGCCTCCTTCGAGGGGGCTTGACTGACTAGTTACGCTGTGCCGTGCGCTGCATTCCGCCTGATTTTTTAGCTCCGTTGCTTTATAAATCATCGTTGCCGCTGGCGTGGTCTGCTCTGCCCTTTCCCTGTTGGATTAGGCGGCTGCAGTCCGTCGGATCGGTGGGGTGTTGGATACTGGATGATGCCCGGGTTTTCTCGATCCATCGCTAGTACCGTCACCTGGCGCTCGTGGTTTAGGTGTCCTCGGACTCTGCAACGCGCTGCCGTGGTACCGCGCTGCCGTGGTACAGGTCTCGGGGCTTGATTCTTCCAGCCCTGAGGTGGTTTTCCTCGGCAGTCCTCCTCTTTCGGGGCGCTGCGGGTGTCGATTATGCCACTGCTCCCCGCATGGGCTAGCCTGCCTAGCGCACTTGGTGTTCACTCGGCTCGTTGCTGCTGCTTCACCAGCTTTGCGTCTAGGATGGGCGCTCGGCGCTTCGGCCAGGTTGGCCCCGCCCGCTCACGCGGGTAACCGTGCGCGGTACTGGTGCGGTTCGTCCACGCGCAGTTTCCTGCTTTCGTTCAGGTGGAGGCCTTTACGTCACACCACCCCCCTCTTTGCGTCTCCGTCTTCTCCCTCTTTTTTCACTACTCTGGCTCGTGCTGCTTTGCTTCACCAGGCCTTCACGGGCTTAGGTAGGCAAGTACACCAGCGCAGCTCTTCGCCTGGTGGGCCCCCCGCTCACGCGGGTTTCCGTGTGCGGTTATCACTGGTTGGCGGCTCGGCCAGCGCTATTTTCCCGCTAACGGTTCTGCCGTTAGGACACACCCCGTGGGTGTTTTCCGTTTCGGCGCCCTCTGTTGGGTAGCCTTTCGTGGCTGCCTCCACGGTGGGGCTCAGTGCGGCTGACACAGCTCTTTCAGGCGTCCCGCTGTCCCGTGCTTAGCCTATGGTTCGCTATAAGTCTCGCTGGTCATATAGCCCGTGGCTTCGGGACTTTGGGGGCTCCCCTCCCCGCCTTCGGGCGTGGAGCCTATCCTTTTCATAGCGTCTCACCACCTTCTCGTAGGTGTTTGGCTTGGGTTGATTGATTACCATTCAATCCTCTATGCCGCGTCCCCTCCCGTCAGGGGCGCGCTCTGGTGGCCGTTTATGTATATATATGCCGCGCCGTCGTCGGCGTTGATTTTCTGGGTGGCCGTTTATCCGCCATTGTGCGTTGATTTCCGGCTTACCACAGCATCTTCTAGTCTCCTCTTAGGGTGCTGTTTGCTCGTCGTGTTGTTGTCCACCTTCCCTGGTGTTGACTTTCAACTCTCGGAGCCGCTCCGCGACCCTGTCTCCCACTCCCTCGGAGGGGATGTCGGCTCCGCCGTTTTGTGGCTCCTCTGCGGGCCGTCCCCTCGTGGATGCATGTAAGTCTCGGTGGTTCTCTTGGGTCTACTCAAGTCTGCTCTTTAGTGGGGCTCCCCTTCGGGGCCGCCTAGCCTGAGCGGCTCACACCCTTGCTGCTGTCCGCGCTGGCTTGGCGTGGAAGCCCTCTCAGCCTTGTGTGGTCCTGTGGTTACCGCGTCTATTCTCAGACGTTGCTCTAGCTCTGCATATGCGGGGTCCCCCATCCTGGGGGTGCGCCTGCCCTGCCTGTGGTGGGCCTTGCTCGCCTCGGGCTGGCTTGGTGCGTCATCCTGCCCGTGCTATCGCTTGCATCTTTGTTCGAATCCCGACCTTGGCCCCTTTATGCACCTGCTCCTGCATTCCTCTGGGTGCTTTTCGCTTCATTCCGGGCTCCCTCTGAGCTTGGGGTAGCCTGGCCTGTCTGCTACCCCCATGGCTTTCCCGCTGGGTCCCGCGCTTCCGTCGCTGCCGTCTCCTTTTGCGTCTTGACTTGTTTCTGCCACGGTGCCTAGCTCCTTCGTGGTGCTAGTCCGGGTCCTTCCGTGTGCATCACGGGGACTTGAGACCTCTGGTCTCTGCCAGTTAGCGCTAAGGGCCTTTAGGCCTTGTGCTGTCCTGCTGCCTTGGCTCTGGTTGTTAGGCTTATACTGCTAACTAGCCTGGTTCGCTGTCTCCCTGGGGGGCTTGGACTCTGGCTATGAATGTCACTTTTCGCTGCTCCCCTCCTGTGGAACATCGTGGCCTAAGCGCCAGCTTCTGAAGGTCGGGCCTTATGACAGTTGCGTCTGGCTTTAGTCCTCTGTTCCCACCTTGGGGTTCTAGACCTGGTTTTCAATCTTGGCCTTGCTACTGGTCTTTGGGTCTTAGATCCTCCTGACTTCCTTGGGAGGTCGTGGCCTATAGCCCTTGGGGCGGTTCTTTGACTTTCGCCTTGGCTAGGCCTTGGGGCTTTCATGCCTAGCTTTGCTTCTCGACTTTGACCCTTCTTCTCTCATTCGGGTAGCCGGCCTTGGTTTTCTTCCCCCCACCAGCTTGTCTGGGCTCCGTGTCGGGCCTGGCCTGGCCTAGCCTATGTCTGATGCCCTGCTGCTTGTTGTATTCCTTGGCCCCCTTCGGGGTTTAATGAGGCCTTTGCCTATGCTGGTCTGGTGTGGCCCCTCTTGGGGCTCCTCTGGGCTGGCTCAGGGCTGGGGTAGGGCTAAAATGTCCTCTCTCTGGCGCTTCACCCCGTATTTGGGACCGATCTTTGCGCCTTGGTCTGTTCTCTTCTCCTCCCTCCCTCCGTCCTCTCTTTCTATCGTCGCGACGACCCTTCGGCCTACAGGCCGGCTGGTGCCCTCGGGCCTACCTGCGTCTTCCGGTCTCGGCTTTGGGTCACCAGTCTTGACACTGATGCTCTCGGGTTTCCTCATTGGGGCTTGGCTCCCACCCATGTGGATGCCCTCGTCCCCCTCTGGGGCTTGTGGCGTTCGGCGCGCTGGTGGTTTGGCTCTTTTGTCTAACCTTACCTGTGTTCCAAGGCCTTACTCCTAGCCCTTGAAGTCTTTCGACTTCGCCTGGACCCGCCTACTGTTGGGTCCGTGTCTTGACCGTGGATCCATTCTCCCGCTTGTTCGGGAGTTAGGGGTGGCTTTGACAGTTCTCGCACATTCCTTGGCCCCCAGCTGGCTACTCCTGGTCCGCTGTCTCCCTCGAGGGGGACCGTTGGGCACGGGTTTTATGTCGGCTCGACGGTGCCCATCTTTTGGGGGCTCGTCGTACGGGCCTAGCGTCGGGCCTCGTTCCGGCCTAGCGTTGGGGCTCGTCCTGGCCTAAGCGTTGGGGCTCGCGTCCGGCCAGCGCGGTTCCCCAGGCTTCAGGCCCGAGGGTGTGCGTCCCGATTCGTCGGGGTCTGTCTTAGGGGGTCCCCCCTCCTCTCGCAGCGGTTTTCAGGCTCCGGTTGTTCGATCTCTTCACTGCGGGTTTTCTTGGTCACGCCTTCTGTCTCAACTGTGCTGCCTAGGGGGAATCCCGGCGACGGGGTAGTCCCCATTGTTTGGTGGGGTTCTCCGAACTCGCCCTTCACTGGCGGCTTTCTCAGTTGGTTCCTTGCAGTTGACTTGGTCTTGTCTTTCTCATTCTTCCCGCCGTTTCGCGACTGGATCTTGTGGCCCTTTTTTCCCCTTTGTAGTACCACCACTCGGGGTCCTGGGGGCACTTTCGGTTGCTCTGGTTCCCGGTCTTTACGACCTTGGAGCCCTTGACATGGTTGCCCACTTCCGACTTGAGCCTGTGACTTGATCTTATTAGTCGCGGAAAGACTAAAGGTATGAAGAGAGCAGATGAGGGGGAGTGTGCTACTTGGAATGCCAATTGAAAGAGAGGGGATTTGTTTCCATCTTCTCTCTCCACATTTTAAGTTGTCCCGCTATGTCTAGGCTCCCTACCCCCTTCCTGGTCCATCTGCGGTCCCCCTGCCACACCCCTCTCCAGCCACCTGGCCTTTTTCTTCCCTGCTCCCCCCTTGTTGGAGTCATTCTTTCTTTCCTGTCTGACGTCTCGATTTGGGTTTGACGAGTTTGAGTACGACTCTCTCTTCCCTTTTTCTTTCTCGAGCGTTTAACGTGATCCGTATTCGGTATCAGTCGCCCGTTCGGGGTTTTCAGCCCCTCTTCCGTGGGCTCTCTTCACGTCTCTTCTCCTCCGGAGATTTTGTGTCGAAGCCGCTGTTGCTGTCCACGGGCCCCCCTTTTCTGGTGGTATCCTTTTGCCGTAGCCGGTGTCGGCTAGTGGCTTTTCCTTGTTTGCCCTCCTCGATACAACACGTTTGGGTTGGGGTTCGTTCGGGTCCAGAATTCTCCTCATGTCGGTTTTCATCATTTTGTCCTTCTACGACTTTCCTCACTCACCTTCTCTCTCTTCTATTACAGTCACCAGGCTGCGTTTGGCTTCTTTCTGGTCGGGCTTCCCCGAGCAGTTATTGAGCTCTCGCCTCGGGTCGCCCCTCTTCTCTGGGCTTCGACTCGTGTTTCGTGTTCATGCAGAGCTAACCTCTGGGTCCTCCCTCTGGCAAGACTTCTCGGTGGTTCTCCCACTTTGTCTATTTTTCGGGCCGGGATTGGCTCTGGCCCGATCTGGGAAAGAGTGCTGTTTATCTTTAATACTAGCTTTTGACTGCTCTCTCCCTCTCCGGTTGCCCGGTTCTGGTGCCGCGGCTCCCGGTATTACGGAGGTCTGCCCCCTCGTTCTTCTTTTCTTGTGGTGTTTCTGTCTACCCCCGAGTCGAGGCATGAATCGTCCCTCCATCTTTTGGCTGTGACAGTCTGAGCTGGGACTTTTTCGCTTATTTTGAGCTTTGATTGGCCGTCCCCCGATCATCCCCGTTTTCTGGATTATTCGGTCGGACTCTAGCTCAGCCTACCACAGTCTAGGTGGTTTCGGGTTCGTCCTTCGGTGACGTTGGTTTTCGTCCATTTACTCCTGCAAGGCGTCTCGTTTTGACTTTTTGGACCCGAAACTAGGTCCCCCCTCTATTGGGGTCTGGTTCATCGGCGAGTTTCTCTTCTTTGGCGAGCCGCCCCCCCAATCGTTGGGTTCGGCTTGCTTCGAGCCCTCTCTTTATTTACTCTTTCGGGTTCCCTTCCTGGGGCCCTTCCTCCCCCGGCTGGACAGCTTCGGAGAATTTCCTTCTCCTTTGAGCTTTATCTGCTTCCCCCGGGTCTGTGTCGGGAGTTTTTTCTTTTTCTCTCCGCTCAGCCCATCCGCGACGGTCATCCCCCATGGGCTGGGGCCTTTAGCCTTCCCCCCCTTCAGTCTCTCACTTTACTCCCCCGGCGCCTCTCCCCGTGGAGTTTCTTCTTTGGTGTTCTGTTCGGACCCCCTCTTGTGGGCCGCGCCCTCCGTTTGTTGGGGTTAGGCTTCTTTCCCCCGCGTCTTTACGCGGTTCCGCCTTGCGCTTCTCGTTTCCCTCCCCCTCCCGGAGCCTCAGTTGTTCGCAAGGCTGTGAGGCCTTCTTCTCCGCCTTTGCCGCAGGGTGCTTCGTGCCCTTTGTCCAGGGCCTCCCTACGTCGCACTCCAGTCTCTGTCTGAGCCCTTCCTCTCGCCTTTTCCTTAGGCTGAGGGTTTTCTTTCCTTTCTCTGTGGATTCGCGGCGCTGGCTCTCCTCCGAAAAAACTTTGGCCAGGGTCATTTAAAAACACTGATTAATGTCTAAGGTCCTATTAACTACTTACTCCCCCTGTGTCGTCTTCCACTGTCTAGTGAGTTATGGGCTTTCCTGACTTTTTGGAATCTCGATTCAGTGGTGTTTGTGCTCTGGCCGTTTTTGATTCACCTTTGACTGCATCCTATTCCGCCTCATCTGCTGATGATCTCCACTGCTCCAGCCTCCGAACTGAGTGAGCCATTCCTGGTTGATTGAAAATATCTTCAACGGGGGTTAATGCATATGTTTAGTCAACATTGGGTGTAAAGGAAATCAGTGTTCAGTGTATGATTTATTCAAAAACACATTAATGTTTGTATAAATCATCCTAACTGAGGCCTGATTTCTTTCCAATGTTGACTTCCCTCCCGCTTCCCGGCCCGCCCCACAGCAAATGATAATGAAGATGTGTGCGTCCGTGTGGGCTAGGGCCAAAACGGAATTGGGGAAGATTCATGGTCCGACAGGGTGTGACCTTGGGTCACTTGTCTCTCCATATCTCTTTTTTAGGGGTGCTAAAATGGTATTTTTGGGGCATTTTCACTTCTCAGAAGGAAATGCATATGTTTATCACTCTTCGACCATTGGAAAAGGAAATCTGCTTCATTTATGATTTATAAACATACTGTGTTTTTGAATAATTTTGGATATTCCCCCCAAAAAGTCTGGGGGGCGGGGGGCGCCGCCATTGGCCACGCCATACTCATAGTCCTCTGTTCATGGTGAATTATTGAATGCACTGTGACAGTGCATGACTGTTCAAAACTCAATGGCCCCTGGCATATGGTATTTGCTCAAAGCAGCAATCCTTGGGCTCAGAACCACTCTCCACTATTTTCCCCTCCTCATTCAAATCGCCTAATGTTATCTATGAAACACAACATATTGCGGTATTAAAAAACCCGGGGCCTACTTTGAGTTTTTGCAAGCATGACCAAACACCGTGTTGGTAGTTTTCATGTACCGATTTTGACTGATTCTTTCTTCCATCTTCCCCCGAGTGAGCAGTTAGGGGGTACCCCACTTGGCCATGAATTTTTTAGGAACTTTGTCAGATTGGAGCTATTTTTATTTTATTTTTTGCATTTTATACAAGAGTAAAAGGGAAAACGTCATAGTTATAGTGGACCAATCAGACAAAAAGGCTGTAAAAAAAGATTCCTATTGGGGGCATTGAAAACCGGTAAGCAGTTTCTTTAGAAGTCCCAAGCATGCAACTGAGCGTTTTAAATAGAATTTCACGCTCTACAGCACATTGCCCATGTACATCTCACAACAGCAGTATGTTACGGATAAACCTCATTTGCACATCAATGGGACTATCTAAATACATCTTTTACCATGAAGCCTCATAGTAATTTATTCCCGAGGCCAAGGACATATCCCCAGGCCATAATTAATTTTTGTGACCTCCCCAATAGCTATGGCCAGAGATTCGGTCTTTATGACTTTTGCGTCTTAATAAGTACTAATGGGGCTAATTTGCATATGAAAGAGGTCATGTTCACGTATTTATTAGATCTCATCAGGTAATTCCGATGATGCATGGTATAAACTTTGGTTGAGATTAGCAATTTAGCAATATATCTGCATATCGTATGTAACATGAATCTTTATCTGAGTGACACATTATCTCAGAATTAATTTCTTTATATTCGAAATTTCTCTTACCTCATTGATTTAGGACAAATGCTCAGATTGTAGTTTTAAAGGAATTGCGAGTATTATTGCCCGGGCAAACCTTTGCATGCTTCATCCCCCAAACTAAAGTCACTTATCTGGCCATTTTCGTGGACTTTTCATCCCTCATTTCTACGTCTTATACCCCACCAAACTCATTTTTCAGTTTTCTCCCCTTTTTTTCCCAACCAAACGGGGGTGAATTTTTAACTGTGAATGTAATTTAAATTTACACTAATACTGTTGTCACCACATTCATTTCACATCCCTGTAATCTTCTTACTGCTAACAGCCCCTGAGAGATACCTACCTAGGACTCTGTGACAATCTACGCGATGAGGTGTTGCCTGATCTTAGGAGTAGACTGAAACAGGGAATGGGAAGCAGCTAGAGTCAAACTTGTTGACAGGGAAACATTGCTCAGAGAAAGAGAACTTGTTAGAAAGGTAGGTGTGACAAATCAGTTACAATGTTGTCATCATTTAAGTATTGTGTACATCAGGCATTTTCCTCATACTCTTGTACACACACTGGCTTGTAAAGACTGATCCTCAGAGATTTCCTGATAGCGCCTCAAATAATGTTTTTTTGGCACATACCACATGGGTCCATATCCTCTGTGAATAACTAAGCCAAATCAAACTCCTTCAATATAAAAAGCACATCTTTGTTATAATTCCAGATCCAGAATTGTTGTTATACAAACGGTTTCCTATGACCTATAATGGTTAAAAATGGATACTGCATGAAACCGAAAAAAAATCCAAAGTCATCTATAATTTGAAATTAAAGATTTAGTGACTACTATCTTTGTCAATCTTCATCCTTCAGCTTCATTGATTTAGTCGCATAATCATATTTATAACATCACACTAACTTGCGCGCAGCGTGTGGATGAACAAATTCCCTAAATTCATGTTTTTTGAGTGTTAATGTAAATGCTTTCTGGGAGATTTGATTTGACTCTATCGATGCTGGTGCTTCTGACAACACTTGCTGGTAACACGCGTCCAATCAATGATGGTGCAGACAAAAATGAAGTCCTTTATATACTCTGATTTATGACGCGTGAATAAATTTCTTGGTTGTGCCCCCTGTATAAACATGTGTTTGAGGGTGAACGTACTGATGGAGAGGAATGTCAACCAACCCATTTTGCATCTTGTAAAGCATCCCAAGCTTTGAACGAGACGTCTCCCTTTCTTATTTGATGTGTCCCCTTTTAAATTTCCCCAAGGATTCTATAACTGTGCCTACATCTCTTGAATACTCGTTTCTTAGGCAAAAAAACGAGCTGCTTGACGCTCACAACCCCGCTCTAAATGCAATATGTTTTTTCTTTGTGATGGACCCAAGCACTTGAAGTCATACTCTAAAAGAGGACGGACCATGGTCTGGTAAGCATTCACTTTCACATCTTCACCACAGCTCCAGAGAGATTTCTTCTGATAACATTTTTGGACTCTCTGTGGCCTTTGTTAAATATGGTTTCTTGGTTTTTTTGTCCAACTGAGAGTGTTATAGATGTGAATACCAAGGTATGCGTGAGGAGACGCTCTTAGTTTTTGGGGGAAAGAACCACAACATCTATATTACTGATTGGGAGGGTTTCCTTTTCCTATGGTCATGGTGTTGCACTTGGACGGATTAATTTCATCAGCATGTGTCCTGCCAGCTTTCAGTAGTCAAGGTCTCTTGCAGAATACTTTGTCCCCCGGGGATGGATATAGGGGTCTACAGCAAAAACAGTCACAACAGCAAATACCTGGTGCTGTGATTGTAACTTTCATTTGGCAGGAGGTGGGCTCGTTAATATAAAGCAGGAACCAAAGAGGTGCAGTGACCGTTCCTTGAGGCACACCAGATGTAACTCTTGCAGGTACAGATGACTGGCCTTACTACAATTGCTGTCCGTAAAGGAAATTTTTGACCCATGTTGATATTTCCCCACTAAGACCATAATAATCAAGTTTTGAGATGAGACGACGATATGGAACCTTGTCAAAGGCTTTGGAAAAATCAAGCACTGCTACATCAACAAGGTTGTTTTTATCCAGTTCCCCACTGATATCATGTATAGTCAAGATGAGCTGAGTCTCTGTTGATTTCTTGGTCCGAAAACCATGTTGGTAGTCAGATAAAATTTTCTGGTGTTCCAAATGCTTCATCACATGGCTATGAATGATGTGTTCCATAACTTTACACACCACCGAGGTAAGAGAAACTGGTCTATAATTTGCAGCTGCAGTCCTGTTACCGTTTTTGAAAACTGAAGCTATGTTGGCATTCTTCCAATCTTGCGGAACTTCTCCAATATTGATGGATGATTGAAAAAGATCTTGCAAAGGTTTAGCAAGTTGGGATGCTCCTATCTTCAAGATCCATGGAGGAATGCCATCCGGTCCTTGGGCTTTAGTTGGATTGAGACCACGAAGCATTTTTTCCACCCCCTCACTAGTGATATTCAGATGACAAATATTCTGATAAGGACTGGTTCCCAATGAAGGAAGGTCACCCTCTGGTTCATCCGTAAAAACACTCCGGAACTGATCATTGAGAATATTAGCCTTCTCCTTGTCATCGCTGACGATCTTACCTTCTCTTTTCTAGGTCAGCTATCCCAGAGTATTCTTGCCGGAGTTTCTTAATATAAGACCAGAAAAACTTGGTGTTGTCTTTGATGGCTGCTCCAACAGTATCGCCAATGTACGATGCACGGGCCTGCTTCAGGTGTTTATGAACAGTCCTTCTTACCGAGTTGAACACCTCCCAATCAGACTGGTTCCCAGACTTTTTTTTGCCTTGTTGTAGAGATGTTGTTTCTTCTTCACTTCCCTCCTCAGGGTTCTATTAAACCATGGCAAGTTAAAGCGACTGGAAGTCATCTTGGTAGGGACAGTCCTATTCATGATGTCAAGAATGCCTGTTCTCAATACATTCCATTTATCACCCACACACATACCCATGGTTGTCTCAGAATAGTCAGTAGCCAACTTTTCAAGTTCATCTGTGATGTTAACGTCCTTAGCTTTAGTCCTAGTTTACTATTTTTAATTGCTATACAAAAAATATATTTCAAAATCTCTGAGTCAGCCTTTAACCAGACTTGATCTCTTGACTTATTACGAACAAGTGCACACTTTTCCAAAAGACTTAAGCTAGAGACCACTCTCAAACAGGGGTAGATTTAAGGAAAAAAGCCTGGTAGACAAAGATGATTAGGACCTGTTGTGGTAAGTCATGACCAAAGCTCACTTTATAGATTTCAGGATTTTAGCATAGGGCTAACACTCTATTTTTTGTCTTATTAAAAGCTCAAAGAAAGAGCTGAATGATTGTGTTGCCTTTGTTTAAAACAATGGTTTGTACAAGGAACTGTCATACAAGCCCCAAGCCATGAAATTTTCAGATTACAAGGCTTAGTTTTAAAAGCAAATAATGTATTAAAGAGTATTTGTAAGTAGCGTCTTTAAATGCAGCTATAAAAGTATGCAATAAATTACCAAAATGAGACTTGTTCAAAAGTGTTCCAAAAGGGCTGACTGCACTGTCATGGAGTAGCTACACGGTTACACCGGCTCTCAGCTCGCACAGTATTTCTTATGGCCAATTTTGTTATTTAGATATTTTTGGTATATATTTGCATTTATTTATTAAAATTGCAAGAATATGGAGGTTTTGAAAATGCCAGATTTAAATTTTGTAATGATTTTACTAAAAACCGATCAAAAAATACTGAACAGAGAAGAAGTGTATAGTGCCCTCAGTCAGTCTATCAAAATGATGTTGTAGTAACTGTGGGGTAGATACGTGGTAGCTGTGTATCTACTCTGGTACTGTCCGTACCATATCCACCTTCTCTCCACCTAGAGGGTAACTACAGGGTAGCCTTTGGGGGTAGGTACTGTAGAGTAGACACATCACTGTATACCTAATAACTATGTACTTAGGAAGCTCTGTCTTGCAGCTACTACATCGCAACTAGCCCAGTGTGTACTTTGCAGTAGCTGCCGTATAGGCTACCATGCAAGTAGGAACCCAGCTGTGGAACTAGGATTTTACTAGGAATAAGCTTCATACCTATTTTTAGTCCTGCAAATAAGCAATACTGGAGTTTGCTTAAAAATTGTATTTGTGTGACAAATTTTGTAGAATTAGTGATAACAAGGAGTGACTTGAGGAATTACCTTTGACCCCATTTTTTTTCAAACAAATTCACAGCAAGCCGAAGAAAAGCAACGGAAGAAAGATGAGGCCAAAAGAAAAGAACAAGAGAAACAAGCCGCTAAAGAAGCCCAGAAACGCATTCCTCCATCGGAGCTCTTCAAGAAAGACACCGACAAGTATTCACAGTTTGATGACAAGGTAGTTTATGCAGCTGTTTTGTTAATGCTTGTAAGCCAAGAAATGATTTATGACCCCAACAAGTTCCACCAAATTGAGTCCGTTCTTTAAAGATCATATATGTGTTTACTGTACATATATGGCCATTGCTATGGCAGTATCTTAAAAGAAAATGCATTGTGTTGCATTGAAATATGCATACCATGCATTCATAGGAAACCGATTGTGTTTATTTGCGGTGGAAGGTGGTTTGAAACTGATTCAGCCCATACCGAAACCATGATAATAAAGTAGATTTTTTTAGGATTTAGGTCTAGGAAGTTCAAGGGAAAAATGAAACTTAGGATTGTTTTCAACTATTAGAAAATGTACTGCATTGAGTGTATATTGTATTGTGGACTTCCAAATGTGGGTTTTTTCAAAACAAGAGAATTTCCTGCAGGGAGTATTCTTGAGGATCAAATGTTCTTTACATATCTGTTAAGTGGTATTTTTTTTAAGCAACCATGCAGGGCTGAAAGATGGGGGTCAGCCGATTTCAAACAAATTCACAGCCTGGATGGGTTTTGTAAATAATTCATGACACCAAAGTAAAAATAAATCGACCCCCCTTAGTGGGATGTGAAACATGGGAACCCCCTTTAAAAAACAGGGCCATATTACTATTACATTTTGAGTGGAAAAACTTGAAAAACTGGCCAAAATGAAGGAAACCTTATTATCTTAAAATAACAAATTTACATATAATCATCTTTTTGTTATACGCATGGTAATGTTATCTCGGCACATGTTTATTTACACGCCAATGGTTTCTAGAGATGTATTTTTCTAAGCCTGAAATCAGTGATGTCACCAAGTAGCAAAAATTAAGCCAAAATGTCAAATACCCATTTTTTTTTAAAGCAAACATCATTTAGTAAAACAATCTTTTTCCAAGTCCTTAGTGCCTGAAGCAGTTTTTGCCTATGGATAAGCATAGAGATGTTCAGATGTGTGGAGGTACCTTCCATTTTTTAAGAGGGGGTATTTAAAATTTGACATTTGGATTAATCAAACTGATTAATATTGTACTTTACAGCAATGCACGGCACAAACACATATGAAGTATGTTTAGAATTTTTATACATGATTGGAAAACAGAAATCATCTTCAGGATATGGATTAGCTGGTTTACATAATTTCCTCTTCATCAGGCTGCCCAAGTTTGGTCAATGTTGAGGTAATTAGTCTATGTATATGCATTTCTTAACCCTGTGTACCGGGCGCTTTTTCATAACACACGCATCAGATTTTCATTATGAAAATCTGATTCACAGGAATTTGGTACCACAGGAAGCTTAGGGTTTCTTCTCTCCATGGTTATAACAATAAGTAAAAACATTTCCGTATGGACGTCATTATGACCAGAAGCAAAGGTCAAGTATGAAAAACACTGGATATAAGAAATAGGTGGAAAATTGATTTCGGCTCGAAAAAAAAATTATCAATGGCCCTTAAACACTATAGTCATTGTGCCTATCATTTAGACCAAAAACAACAGAATCTGATGTTCTTCACATTTTGGTGAAAATATTTTTACTATTTCAATGTGTTGTAGTGTGTGGAAATTGCAGTTTTGATACATGCGATTTTGTGATGTCATTCTGACGTAAATAATAGGCTGGTCTTGTGTTTTCAATGGAAAGAGGCTGGCTAATAGCGATCCCATTGGTACCAAATCAAGTGATGGGTTATTCGATGGATAGGGTGTGTCGGTACCTCTCGTGGGGGTGCCACCCATCCATCACTGTAGGATAGCCCTATGCTCTACCTATATAAAAATACGAAGGGCATAAAATGTCAACTGGCCAACCAAATATTTGGCACCAGAAAAGGTGTTTTTTTTTTTTGGGTTAGGGTATAAACAAATCTAGAAGGGGGGGGGTGTAGATGTGGAAGACGAAGTGTAAGTAAAAGTGTGTTGTTTGTTTTTACAGGTACATAATGCACTTATTTTTTTCATGGAAAGGAGCATTCAAAAGAAGCCAAAATAATTCAATAAAATATCTCATATGGTTGTTTTTAAAACGGTTTCAGAGCTATAGTAACCAAAGGTGAAGCCAGAAAGTCAGATTTTATTTTTAACCTTTGGTAAAATATTTCATTTCATTTTTCATTTTTCATTTCATTATGTCCACCTCAATATACATCAAATAAAAAAACACATAAAAAACGATTTTTACAGAAGATGATATGGGGGATGCAGATCGAAAGGCCAAAAGGCCAGAAGTGATCACACCCAAAAAACTTTTTAACTTACAAGAAAAAAAAAACAACAAAAATGATTTAACACTTACTGTGCTCAAATGATCAAGATCTCGATCAAAACAGTTGCAGGTTTAAAATGCTGCCGTTTGTACATAGAGGTGTTAAATTTCAATAAACCGAGAAACAAAAATATAGAAAAAACGAATTCTCTTCTCGCTCCAACCTACTTTCCATACAAATACATTCTAATGCAATTGAGATAGCGATTTATATGGCTCGAAAATGCTTACAGATTTAGCCAGTATCTCTTATAATCTAAATTAACAAACTTCCCCAGACGTATAGTTCAAGAATTGGACTCTGTATTTGACAGTTTGATCAAGAAATATTTTCTTATTGTTTGTTTGCTATAATCATTTGCCTGTCTAGTATCATAATTATGTGATGTCCGATTTGTTTAGAAAGAATGTCCTGAAACCGTTTTCGGTATTTGAAGTAGTAGAATACTTACACATGAACCACCCCCACCTGGTCAATTTGTATGTGTTATACCGTTTAAGAATGTTTTAAATTTTTTCCAATACGGGGATCGGACTGACTTCTATAATGACTGTTGGTAAGTGTCCGCACTGCCCATTTTTGCATTTTTTCAAATTTTTTATCCAAATAACTATGATACTAGTATTGCCCCTATTCATATACTATAATTACATATGGTTGACCAAGAGTGCAAATTTAATGAGTAGCAATATACCGCTATTAGTAACACAGTATTTCAACTTACTGATACCCCAATATTTCGTGCTATAGGTTTTCAGACATTCAATACTATAGGATTTTTCCCAGTGAGATTTGTCAATCTATATTTTTATCCAAGAATTTAGTAGAATAAACTCTTTGTAATTTAGCATTATCTAATATAACTTGTATTTCACCACCCTCTTCTGTTGCAGTATTCCGCCAACCTTGCATTCCCATTACGTGTGCCCATTACATATAATTTGTTTTTGCAGCAGTCACAGATCATTTATTTGCCTTGAACCCATTTGTAACTTCTTGTACTCTTTTTATTTATTTTCATGGCTTTTACTGGAATATCATCATGCTATACAAGAATTGTCAGTGTCGTGAGTCAAAAAGTACAAACTTAAACATAGATGAAGTATTAACATATCATTAACATATAGTATAAATAAGAGAGGGCCCCTAATATCGTCCTTCTTGCGGCACACACACTGTTAGCTTTTGTAGATTTGACTTACTCTTATTGTATATACATATTGAGAACTCCG